>MU758590.1:27206-67556 GCA_026770625.1 Nicotiana glauca
AAACTCCTCATTCTTTTTGTCATTTCATCCTACTCCAGGGCTTTAGGAGTTTTGTCCTGTCCCGGTGTGATCTCATATGGTGGCCGAGAGTAGGCATATTGAGGATAGTGAGGACGGTCATCCTGAAAAACTGGATTCTAAAATGTGAAGACCGAAGGGTCAAAAGCATGTTTTGGTATCGATGGTTAGGTAGTTGCAGAAGATAGTGGAGCTGTAAAGATGTTGGGAGCAATTCCAGATGGGAACACTTGGGGATGATCCTCAGAGGGTGTTCCGAAAAAGTTAGCAGTCATAGTAGGTTGACTCAGAGGAATATTTGTGCGGCTGATGGGGACAGTAGTAACCCCTCCAGATCTTGGGAACAACTTCGAGAATCCGGGGATATTGCTTGGGGGTTCCTTCCTGTTGTTCCAAGCATCCCACATTTCCATCAAGCGTAAGCACATGATCTGATTTTCTTCAGCTGTATAGGATTCAAAGGCCGGGATCCCAGAGATTGGGCTATCTTCAGATATGGGGACTGCAGGCAAGGTCATTTCCGACGACATCTCTATTTTTTCTTTGGATCTGGTGAAGTATCGATGCGAGGCCAGTTTACCACCAACCAACCACGGTTTCTAAAATAATCAGCTGGAATTACAGCAACAACGGTTAGTATGAAACAGGTAATAGATAGGTAACTGCACATTGGAGTGTGATGCACCTATACAGCTAAATGGATATCTACATGTTTGCTTCGGTTGCATGCGTCATCCCGGCTTTTCTTCTTATTCATTTTCTCTTTTCTTTCTCTTTTTGTTTTGTTTTCTTTCATTTTCCTTTTCCTCATCTCTCTTTGTTTTCATTTTTTGCTTTTTCTTTTCTTTGGCCATGGTTTTACTCTCAATGCCTTAATTTCTTCGTTTGTGTTTCTTTTTCTGGTGTTGTTTTCCTTTTATTTATTTCCCTCGTATTTTCTTTTTCTCTTTTTTTTTAGGATTACGGTCGAATCTTATGTAGATTGCCTACGTATCATGACCCCGCATGAATCAGACCAAGCGTAGTTCTTGCAAATAAATACAAAAATAAATGCAAGAAATAAAGAAACAATTTTATTTTGGGAATTTTCAAATTTTCATTAATAACAACTGTGATTACAAAAGCTACTAGACTATTTGTTTTTCTTTTTCTCAAAAAAGGAAAGTACAAAACAGGCTTAAAAACAAAATACAGACCCGATTAACTAGGAATACATCAAAGCTTCAAATCCTGGGGCCCGTGGGGCATCATTCGGCATTGCCGCGGGCCTACGCGCAGGACTGAGAAGATTTCAAAGTCAATTGTAGGCTATTTAAAGAAAGCTGGCTATTTAATGACTCTATTTGACTTAAAAAAGAAAAAATGGCTATTTTTCAAAACTTTTATTCAAAAAAGCAAAGACGTGGTTTTGAAAATACAACCTTTCAGCACTTTCGAAAGGGAGATTTTAAGGTTGTGCCCGCAAACCATCTAAAAATAACTCAGTGTGGCCGTTCTTGCAAAAAAACGGCCTTCCGGCGCCCTTTTAGGGACATTCGGCTTATTTTAAATAAGAATTACATCACCCGATTTGTTTATGACTAAAATTACAATTTTGGTATTTTTGGCTATTTTTGCAAAAGGGCGGTTGGACTCGATAAGGGTTGCCTACGTATCTCACACCCGGTGAGAATCAAACCAGCGTAGTTCGGGCAATTTGGGAATTGAGTAAACTAACTCTTTTTTTTGTATAAAATTTAGACCATTGAGCTTTAAGGCAAAAGAAAAATATTTTTGTTTTTTTTTTTTTGATGATTTGTTTTTGAAATTTCTAAAAATATTTTAAAAGAAGAAATTGAATTTTTTTTTGACCTTGGAAATCTCAAAAGTAAAAAGAAAATATATTTTTTGTTTGAATTTTCTTTTGTCTTCTCTTGTTCTAAATAAGAAAGAAAATATTTTTTTAGATTTTAGAAGTTGCCTCTTAATTTTTTAAAAAAGACTTTTAAAAAAATATTGAATTTCTGAGCTTTTATTTATTTATAAAAGCACTTCTAAAGAAAAGCAAAAATATTATTGAACTTCAATTTTTCAAAATTTGTAATTTTTTTTTTTGGTTTTTAGAAAAAAACTTCAGAATGAAGGAAACCCGTATTTTGGATTTTAACTTTTATTGATTTTTCTTTTTTATTTTATGAAAAGTATAAGAAAGAAGGAAACCATTATTTTTTTTTTTGAGTTTTGAAACTACTTTTACTTTTTTTTTTTGAATTTTCTAAGGGAAGATTTTAAAGAAGGAACTAAAGGAAAATATTTTTGAATTTTTTGAAAATTGGGGTCGGAACCGATGAGGTTTGCCTACGTATCTCACATCCGGTGAGAATCAGACCCGCATAGTTCGGTCAGAGGTGCCAAAATCTAAACTATTTTGAATAACAATTTTCTTTCTATTTTTTCAAATATTTTCACTTTTTCTATTTTTTTTATTTTTCAAAAATTTGGCAGCATTTTGGTACCATTTGGGCATTGTTTTTTTTTTTAGTGGTTACCCTCACTTAGCCCTAACACTGCTATTTTTCTCAATTTCCACTCATTTAGACAAGCCGGTCAACATGCAAAGCCGAGCAAATAAATGCGCAAGTAGCACGTAAACTGCATCAGGATGGTCATTTCATTTCGGGTCACCTGTCCTAGACGGACCCAACCCCTATGTTGAGTCCCCTAAGTCAAATGCACATGATGCAAATAAACGTCCTACTAGGGATCCGGCATGAGTTTATTGTTCTTCTAGGTTTAAACCCTAGGTTTATTGGTCTAGACCTGGCTTACCCGAGTGAACAACTCGAGCCGAGGGGGAGGCAGCGTACTGGAGATACAGAAGCTCCGCCGGCTTTGCAACTTATCCAACCTCGTTCTAAATTGGGAAAGACTCTAAACAGAAGAGAAGCTATACGAAGTGCACCCTTCTTCATGATGTAGAAGACTCAGAAAGAGAAAGTGATTCGCGACAGTTTATATATACAATTCAACAAATATCAAAGCGGTAAAACATTTAGCGCGTATAGATTGGAACATGTATAAAATAAGATAAAGCCAAATATAACAATTGTACTAAGCTCGAATTCTTGAACCCTGAATCGAAATTCTGCGTTTGTGTCCCCAGCAGAGTCGCCAGAGCTGTCACACTTCCTTTTTTATACACCTACCCCGTGGGGTAAAGTATAAGGGAGTTTTTCCATTTAAAGTGACATTATTCGAAATGGCATTATTTATTCGATTTTTAGAGTCACCACTTGGGATAGGATAGATTTTTGGTGTCCCAAGTCACCGGTTTAATTTAAATCCCAAATCGAGGAAAATTGTCGACTTCCCAATTGGAGTCTGTGAACAAGAAGTTCTGTGTAAGGAATTTTGTTGACCCGAGGGAAGGTGTTAGGCACCCCCGGATCCCGTGGTTCTAGAACGGTCGCTTAAATTATTATAAATTGTTAAAAATCTAATTTTTTACATGCTCCAACTTATATTGCAATTTTAAGATTATTAACCGCTTTTAGTTAAATTTTAAGGAAAGTGAACGTCGCTCAAAAACGTATTTTCGGACCACGTCACATGAAATGCACCCGGATCCTCGATACATTCTTATTCAATATTTTTGAATTTGGATTTGGGTTGCATGAAATGCACACCCGAGTTTAAGAAGGTAATATTATTAAAAACGCGCCTAAAATAACTAACGTCTTTTTAACTTTGTGGGAGGCCGTGAAATTTGCTAAACGGTCCGCCTCAAGTTCTAAATATTTTTATATAGATGATTAATGAGGGCCCCGCAATTTTGGATTTTTGTTCGGCGAGGATCATCTAATTTTTTATTAAGGGCCAACCTAAAGCAACTATGATTTTTCTATTTATTATTTGTCTCTAAAAGGCCAATTAATTTACAGTCATAAATTCGGGCCTCGAATACAAGTCCGAATTCAAACAAAAGGGAAGACCCTTTTAGCTTGAACTCGCTACCTAACTCGAAAACCCAAATTTATACTTGTAAATTAATTCCCATGTTTCTAATATAATTTTAAGAATTTTTGACTTCAGCATATTTTGGGCCTTGAAACTTTGGCCCAAGCCTGTAGGCTATCAACTTGTGAAATCCAACTAGATCCGCCGCCCATGTTGGGCCACTGGGGGCTAGTCCATGATTTGGCCACAATTTAAGAAGACTAACAGGACTGGGCTTATAGTAAGCCCAACGTTGATATCTCCTGGATTGCATTTTTTTTTTGTTTTTTAATTTAATTCTTGAGCTTCAAATTGGCATAGGCAGATGCAAGGAATACAAAACAACAAATGATTAACTAATATGTGTATCAACTATACTGGAACATTGAGCTCACAACTGATTTAACATGCTGAAACATGAATTCTTCAATCTCTAAACCAATTTTTATTGTTCATGCTAATTATGATGCTGATTCAACCAACATTTAATCTGAGAGTCGAATTTAAATCACTAAGATACCATATGTGATATTCATAACCTGATAAGACAAGACTAATCCATTTAATCCAATGTGCTCTTTATTAATATGCACGGGCCACTTGCCTAACAAATCATGTGTCTCTAATATCATGAACAACTGCCATTAATCATACTAGAGCTAGGTTATATTCATACAAATTTTAAAGTCTATACAGTTATGTTACATATCTGTAAATCTAACTAATTGATCAATTACACATATTAACGCCAAATTGAGTACAAATAGAGAATTCCTTTAACTATGAAAACAAGTGAAATTACAATATACTAATTGATCCTAATAAGTCACACATGACTGTTGTTCAATCTTAAATGTAGTCATACAACAAGGCAGTAGCAGAATGAGTACCTGAATTAAAGCAAAATAAGGAAAAAGAGTCAGCAATTGCAAATTAGAACAACCAGGAAATTATATCACACCAAATTAGAATCAATTTCAACCAATGGAACACCCAAACAACTCAAAATACACCCAAAACCACTTGAATTTATATCAGCACATTTTTGAAACTTCAGCATCTAACAAAATCAAGCTAAGTGATAGATCCAATGTTTAAAACTTCAGAATTAACCCAGGAGATGCAATATAACAGTATACTTTGGGATTTTTGAAAGTTTTTCTATTGATCCGCATTTCAAAACCAGGGAACCTTGCCAGGACTCTTTTAGTGATGAGATGTCTTCGTTTCGGTCGACAGCGCCCTTTTCGGGTTTTTGCCCATCGACCTCTCTCATTTCTCTTCTCACCGTCGCCCGATAGTGCTCTTTACGAGTTTTCACTACGAGGACTCTCTCTTTTTCAGTTTCTTGTCTCCCGTCGTCTTATGGTGCCCGAAGGTTTTTGCCGATAAGACCCTCTCATTTTATTTCTCTCAGTTTGGATTGTATCAGATTCAAACGGCATTTTCCACTTCCCTGCCTTTGCTAATTGATTGGAAGGACTTGGACACGGTCTTTGGGGTAAAAAGGATTTTGAGTGGAACTACAACTTTGGAACCATTTCGACGGTTTTATGGCCGAACCATTATATCATCTGCCCAAGTTTCAATTTTGGGAGAAATTGGGGTTTTTGTTTTGGTGTGACTGAACCCCAGAGAGAGGCTGCCTACGTATCCTTTCAGAAGCAAGTCGAACGTAGTTCAGGCAAATATTTGTTTTTTGTTTATTTTTTTTTTTTTTAAAATTTACAGGTTCCGAAGAGGGTAATCAAAGAAGGGTGACCGGCTCAAAATGATTTGCGAAAGATTGATAGTGTTTGGATAGCGAGAATAAAAGCCTTCGTCATCTCAATTGGACAAAGTCATCACCATAGAAGATCTAGACATAGTACCTTTTTACAACATCCGCATTCACAGTTGATTCAGGATCATTTCCTTCAATATCACCAAGATATAACGCTCCTCTCGGCAATATCTTCCTGATGATGTATGGAACCTTCCAATTAGGAGCAAATTTTCCTTTTGCTTCCTGGTGATGAGGAAGAATGCGCCTTAATACTAATTGACCTACTTCAAAATTTCTAGGTCGCACTTTCTTGTTATAGGCGCGGGCCATTCTTTGTTGGTACAATTGCCCGTGGCAAACGGCGGCCATCCATTTTCATCAATCAAAGTCAACTATTCCAATCGAGTTTTAACCCATTCACTATCTTCAACCTCTGCTTCAACAATTGTCCGGAGCGAAGGGATTTCTACTTCTGCCGGTATCAGAACTTCGGTTCCATAAACCAACAAGTATGGAGTGGCTCCTAACGATGTGCGCATTGTAGTGCGATATCCCAGTAAGGGAAAAGGCAACTGTTCATGCCACTGTCTAGAAATATGTATTGTCTTTCTCGAAATCTTCTTGATGTTCTTGTTCGCTGCTTTAACAGCACCATTGGCTTTGGGCCGGTAGGGAGTGGAGTTTCTATGCATTATTTTAACAACAGAATTAAAACAAAGTACAAACTCAAATACTACTAACAAAATTTGGTACGAAAAGGAGAATGGACTCTAACAGACAATAGACTCCAGAAAAAAAAATACAAACTCGAGCTACGAGTACATTAGAGCTTCAAATTGTGGTGTCCGCGGAGCATCGTTCGGCCTCGCCGCGGGCTTGGGTGCAAGATCCCTTTTCAATTATTCCAACTCATACATTATCCTCTTGACAAAAATCATCACTGCTGAGAAGAAGGTAGAGCGGGTCATGTCTTCACACACTCGGCATTTCTTGACGATGGCGTGGGCAATGGTTTCAATCTTGTCCCTGGTTCGACCCTTTTCTATGAGCAGACGCCTTATTTGATCATTACATGCTTCAAAAATCCGAGAATCCTGAAGATGCTGATTCCGCAATTGTTGTATTTCTTCTTCCATTCGGGCCAATAAGTCATAGCAGTGTCCACTTTCAGTCTCGAAAGATTTGGCTTTCTTAGCTTCTTCATCCTCAAGGGTGGTCATCTTTCTTTTCAGATGGACAATGAGTTTTTCATAATCTCTCTTCAATTGCTGCAAGTAATGGGTGCGTTCTTCTGTTCTCTTTGCCCACTGTGGCCGGAGTCATGCTACGATACCCTCGGATTTTTTCAGCTCGTCCTGGCATTCAACGATTTCCCTTTTCAAACCCTTTATCAAACGTTCATCAGTCCAACTCCTTTGTTGCTTGTCATCATCTACCCTCATCTGTTGGATTTGTGCTCTCAGGGCTTTATTTTCTTGAGCCAGCTTCTTTTTGTCCCCCTCATTGGCTGCAAGTTGCACACTATTCTTAAACTTTAGATCTTGGATTTGCTTCTCCATTTTTCCCATCTTGGCCCTGTATTCATTTTCTTTAGCCAACCAGGTCCATTGTTCTTATGATGACTCAGCGAAATCTTGGAGGTGAGGTCTTTTAGCCGGCCTCTCAGACTCAAGATCCCTCTTGTACCAAGCGGGGTATCCTGGCAATACTTCTTCTTTGGCCCGTTCTCGTATGCAAGTGTCTGCTTTTAGGTACTGACATTCGTTCCAGATTTTGCGAACATCTGCTTTAGGGAATTGACCGTTAGGCCCAATTTCGACTACATGTCTGCTAACATCTTCATTCTTTGGGACTATTTGGCATCTTCCCAACTGTCTCAATACTCGGTATGTGGCATATGGTTGGATACTTTAAAATACCATTAGCAGAAAATGAGACCCTGTGGCTGACATGTATATGATTTCGTCTACAAACATCCACCCGAATGTCCACTCTATTTGGCGTGCGGAGACAGAACACAGACGTGTCACCCATTTGGTGACCCCTTCTGGCAAACCAAATCCGTCGACTCTTGTAGGAAACTCTTCTATACATGTTTTCTCTGACGACCCGTAGATCATAGATTGAGGGCGATGGCACAAGTGGACCATCTACATTTGCATCAATACATTACAACCCTAAAAAAGTCATCTCTGGCTTTGCAAGCAGTAAGAGCGCGGAAGATTTCGGCTACTATCATCGGTGCAAGAGTGTTGTTTTCCTGAGTAAGCAAAGTACTGACAACCCCGGCTACTCATATATCAATTTTCCCATCTTTTCTAGGGAACACCAGAAGTCCTAGAAAGGCTACCATAAATGTGAAACACCTGTGTTCCTCCCATTTCAGGTGGTTTCCCTTGCTACAGATTTTATTTTCTGGGTTATTAAATCCTCCTATATGACCATATCTATCGTATATGAATGAAAAACCACAAAAACTGTTTGCCAAGTTCGGGTTATGGACCACCCTTCGTATCTTTAAAGAGTCTAAGAACTTGTGGATGGCTACGGCCCTTGGAGAAAACAAGTACTGCTTTCTCAATTG
Organism: Nicotiana glauca; assembly: GCA_026770625.1. NCBI lineage: Eukaryota > Viridiplantae > Streptophyta > Magnoliopsida > Solanales > Solanaceae > Nicotiana > Nicotiana glauca. The sequence goes on from MU758590.1 coordinate 35,549, forward strand.
AACCTTGGGATCCTCGATGTATCCAGCTATCTCTTCCAATGTCGGGTTAAGCTCAAAATCTGAGAAGTGAAATACATTGTGTGTCGGGTCCCAGAATGGAATCAGTGCCCTTATGATATCCCCTCTCGGATTAACTTTCAGCAACCCAGTAAGGCCTCCCAAATATGATTTGAGCATGTCTTGTCCTGATTTGCCCAAGTCATCCCACCATATATGTAATTCCAACGGGATATTGTTTATAATAGATTCAGATAAATTCTGACTCGTGTTTATTCTGCACATTTCTTAATGTGATTAAAAAAACAAACTTTATTTGACCTAAAACAAATCTAACTATTCATATTTAAAACGAAAGACTTGGTTTTTCGAACACGGCCTTTCAGCACTTTGGGGACGAAGATTTTAAGGCTGCGTGGGCTAATCGGAAAAAATCTAAAAAAAATGACCAACGGTGGCTGCTTACGCAAAGTCAGCCTTCCGGTGTCCCTTACGGGGACATTTGGCTATTTTTGACAAAAGCGGCATCACCTGACTTATTTATGACGAAAGTATTAATTTTGACATTTTTTGGCGATTTTTTACAAAAGGGGAAAGTTGGAACCGATGAGGGTTGCCTACGTATCTCACACCCTGTGAGAATCAAACTGGCGTAGTCCAGGGGGATAAAAGGTATACTTTGACCAAATAATTTATAAAGCAAGAAGAACAAAATGAAGACTCATTTTTTTTTCTATTTTAAAAATGATAAAAAAAAATTTTAAAATTTTGGCAGAGTTCCGAAAGTATTTGGGCACTGGTATGCTATTAATTCTCAACACTGTTATTTCTTTTCTCTCTTTTTCCAATATTAAAAAGCCGGTCAGCATGCAAGTCTGAAGCAAATAAATGCATAAAACAAACAGGATGCAACATGATGGTCTTTTTCATTTCAGGTTACCTGTCCTAGACGGACCCAACCCCTGTGTTGAGTACCATAAGTAAAATGCAACGTGATGCAAATAAGCGTTCCTACTAGGGATCCGGCATGAAGTCCAGTTATTCTAGGTTCAAAACCTAGGTATGTGTTCTAGACCGTGTACCCGAGCGGACAGCTCGAGTTGAGGAGGGGGCTATGTACCGGGGACCCGCGGGATCGTCCCGCTTTGTAACTTATCCGACCTCTTTCTTATTTCCGAGTAAGACACTAAAAGAATAGGGAGTCTCAACCAGTAAGCAACATCCCCGGAGGTGAGAAGAGAAGGGTTTCGGCACAATTTATATATACATTTCAAATAATATCAAAGCAGTAAAACATTTAGCACATTTAGCAGGAAAACATGTAGGAAAATCAGATAAAGCCAAACATAACAATTATTCTAAGCTCGAATTCTTAAACCCTGAACCAGAATTCTAGGTTATTATCCCCAGCAGAGTCGCCAGAGCTGTCACACCTCCTTTTTCGTACCTACCCCGAGGGATAAATGTGTGAGGGAGTTTTTTCCAATTAAAGTTACATTATTCGAAATGAGATTATTTATTTATTTAGAGTTGCCATTTGGGATATGTCTGACTTTTGGTGTCCCAAGTCACCGATTTTTCTTGAATCCCAAATCGAGGAAGATATTCGATTTTCCAAATGAAGTCTGCGAACTAGAAATTCTAAGTAAGGAATTCTGTTGACCCGAGGGAAGGTGTTAGGCACCCCCGAATCCCATGGTTCTAGCACGGTCGCTTAAACTGTTATAAATGGCTTACTATCTGATTTTAATACATGTTATCCTATAGTGCAATTTGAAGACTCTTTACCGCTTTATTATTATTATTATTATTATTATTATTTAATAAGAATTGCGACGTCGTGAAAACACATCTCTAACCACGTCACATCAATGTACCTGTGGCTATTGACATATTTCGACTTCGTCGAGATTTGGATTTGGGTCACATAAATATGCACCCGAATTTAAGAAAATAAATTATTAAAAGGCGCACCTAAAGATGCTAGCGCATTATTATTTTTTGGAAAGGCCGTGAAATTCGCTGAACGGCCCATCCCGATATCTAAGTATTTTAGTATGCATTTATGAGGGCCCCGCAATTGGCGCCTTTTATTTGGCGAGGCTCGTCTCATATTTTATTTAAAGGCCGATCCTAAAGCAGCTATGATTTTCTATTTATGTTTTGTCTCTAAAAAATCCTAATTGATTGCATGGTTTAAGAATTATTATAATTGAGCCATGGACACAACCCGTTTGAAATCAGAACCTAAGCACTCATACTGGCAGGCCAACGGTTTATTTGAACATCTAATTATATTTTTATTTCACGCTCATATTTTCTTATTCCTTTATTTATTGGCTCATGTTACTAAAGTTGAAATTTTAAAAGAAGAACCTGAATTTGACAACAAGATAAACTAAATATTCTCAAATTATTTTAAGCTCGCATTATTAGATGAACTAGTCTGTTGGAATTAACTGCATGAAACCGAAAATCATTTGGAATTTATTTTTACAACCATTGAAATTAAAGCTAACATCAATCACCGACATTTGAAACCTAATGTTATTCAGCATGCTATTCAAAGTGACATGACCCAATCACCCGTTTCGTGATTTTATGACTGCACTATTGGGCTAGCCTACTAAAACATACTTACTGGTATCAAAGAAATGTCTTAACTGTCATAAACATGGGAAGCCACAGTTTATACAATCCAGTCCTATTTGCAGAAACTAATAATAGGCTTAAGGGGGTACAACAGTCCAGTTATACACCTATCAATTAGTTATAAATAACAAATTCTACTCAATGTTAAATTAAAGATACAAGGGAATTAAACAGGAAAACTTGGTAACACTTCATTTTTTCATCTTCAACTTTAGGTTTATATCAGTACATGATTTCAGAGTGTGTACCTGGATAATGAAAATAGAACAAGAAGGAGTAGTCAGCAGTAGATAACACAGTAGCAGCTAACAGCAACCAGCAACAGCCCAGTAACAGATCAAAAACTACTGAAAATTCCAGCGGCAACAAAATAGGAAAGAAATAACAATCTAGAAATGACCCAGGAGCAAATATCAATTGCTTTAACACTCCAATGAAGCAGGGAACCAACCAAATAGCTTGAATGGACCAGTTTGAACTCAAAAATTCCCAGCACACATGGAAAATTGTCAACAGACCAATTGGTGTTGAAGTTTGATTCGAACAGAATAAATCCAACCTTGTGAGCGACTCCAAATATTTTAACTTCAAGTATAGAAAGAAGTAAAGAGAAAAGGGTTTTAGCAATTTAAGTTTCTGAATGAGGCAATGCAACAGTAGCTATTCCTTTTCGACTCTCACAATGATTTCCAAAGCCTTAAGCTCTAAAACTGATCTTTTGGATTAAAAAAAACCAGCCCCTATTCTGTCCTCTTTCCCCTTCTTAAACTTCAGTTTTTCTTTTTAGCTCTATAGCTCTCAGATTTTTTCAGTATTTTTTCTCAGTGTGTCTGTGTGTATCTGTATCCAAAAATGTCTAAGAACCTCCCGTTCTATTTTCAGAATCTCCTCTTTACATATCCTCTCAAAATCTTCCTTTTTCCTGATTTTTTAGGCATTAGTGGACAATTAATTAGCTTATTTTAGGCCTTAAAATCAGAAAGTGTTGTCTCCACTACTAGTTGTCTTTTTACTATTTAATCCCACTTAGCCTTGTCTTATTCAATCCTTTAGCAGCCTCCTTAATCAATTATTTAAGTGATTTAATTTCCTAAATACCCCTGAAAATACTGCATTCACTACCTATCAGCTATAACCAAATTCATCTAATTAATTAGTTGAACTACAACACCTATAATTAATTCAAACTTATCAATTCAATCAGCAATTCAAGCTAGAAACTTAGATTGTATCAAATAGCATCGAAGTAAATACCAATGAATCAGAATTCAATCATATTGAACTATTAAAAAAAAAATTTGACTGACACAAATACATGGGAATAATCAACTATATTTGGAACACATCACAATTCTAAACTAACCTTAAACAAAATGTGGAAACACTGAAAATAGACTGGACGGAGCCTTGAAGTTGAGAACAAAACAATCGTCGCCAAATAACTTTGACGAGGAAAACTGACTTCAGACATGAACAGATTAACCGACGAAACTATTTAATCCATTCCACAATTTCAAACAATGACAATTGACAACAAACAGATATAATTATGCAACTGGACAAAATAAAAGGTCTGATGGAGAAGAGAGGAACAAATGATAAAATGACGAATTCCTATGACACTTAATCAGAGAACAATCAAAAGAGAAATACAAATAAGAAAAAGAGAAGAAATACCTCGAAATTATAGGCTTAAACTTCAATCCGTTCCATTTAAAAGTTTGACTCGAACTTTTGAGGTCCAAACGGACCTTAATCGAGTGTTCTCGACAGAAAACACTCGACTAATCTTGATTAAGACCCTCAAATTTCCTTTCACTCAGGCAGGTTCCAGGTTTTGGCTTTTCTAGGGTTCTAAGATTCGACCAATTCCGGCTTGATTCGAAGGAAACTAGGGGTAGTTTGGGAATGAGGGAGGTGGAATGGTCACAGTGTGTGACTTGGGGGAGGATTGGGGTTGGCGCCGCCACCAGGGTCTTATGGCGGCGGCTAGGGTTCTTGGCTCAAAATCATTATTCGATGAATTCCAGATTAATTCGAGATGAATTAGTGGTATTCTAGTGGTGAGGGAGGCCCAGGGGTCAAAGGGTGTAAGTTTGGTGGCTATTGGATGAGTTGGGGTTTCTGGCTGACCTTCGATTGATTATTCGAAGGGACTGGTTGGGATTCGATGGAAACTGGTATGGGGGTTGGGACGGGGAGGTCATGTGTGTTAGATGGTGTAAAGATGAGGGTCATTGGACCACCGGAACCGCCGTGAGGCGATTTCTGGTGGGTGGTTGATGGTGGTCTAAGGCGACGTTACAGGGGACTCGTTTGAGTGTCTAAGAGAGACGATGTGTGGGATTTGCCTATAGGGGGTGGGGTTTGTTTTAGGAATATACAGTGGGGTGAGTATTTGATCCTGGCCGTTAGATCAAACAAGATCAACGGCCTGGATCAATGGCTTAAATGAAATGGTGTCGTATGGTCTTAGTTGGGGGCAGATGGGTTTGGGGAATGGGTAGGGTTGGTGAGACGGGTTGGGAGATGGCATAAGGGCCGTTGGATTGATGTGGATTGAATGGCTGGGATTGGTCGACTTGAAACGTCGTCATTTCATTAAGGCTGGAGACGAATTGAACCGTTCGATCTAACGAGATCGACGGTTCAGATCAGACGTGACAAAAACGACGTCGTTTGGATGTTGGTGAGGCCATGCAGATCTGGACTGGGTTAGAAAAAATTTTGGGCCTGATTCAAGGTTGTTTGGGATAGCCCAATTCCGAATTTTCTCCTTATTTCATTTTTCTCTTCTTTTTCTTTCATTTTTTTTAAATTCCTAATTATCAAAATTCCTAAATTAAATTGTAAAAATCAAAATTAACTTAGAGAAATACTAATTGAACCTTAATAATAATTATCACATAAAAATTAAACACTAATCAACATAAAATCACACAATTTGACATTAAATGCTGAAAATGCAAAAATACATATTTTATGTGATTTTTTTTCATTTTCGTAAAACAAACTTAATTACTCCTAATGTACAATTAAATCTTTAAATGCAAATGCGACATATTTTTTATTTTCATTGATTTAAATAAATAGACATGCACACGCAAACGATAAAAGAAAAATAACACAAAATCTACAAAAATTGCAAACAACACAAAAATTATTTTATTTTTAAATTTTTGGGAGTAATTCTCATATAGGGCAAAAATCACGTGCTCACATGCAATGGGAGTCTAGGTGCCTCCTCTGGCCTAAGAACTAGTTGCGGCCGTAGTAACTGAGATCGCCTGAGCCAAACCAGTACACACTGATAAAATCTGAGCTAAAGCCTCCTGAAGGCCTGGAATCATAATAGGCATAGCTAGTGCCTGAGTTGGTGATGTTGTAGCGTGTACAACTGGGACCTGATCCTGAACTGGGGCAACTGGTGGATCTGTAAGTGCTGCTCTGCCCCTACCACGGCCTCGACCGCGTCCTCAGCCTCTAGTAGCCCTAGCTGGTGGTACTGGCGGTCGTTCATCCTGACCGGTAGCACATGTCCTCACCATTTGTGAGAGAATGGAATAACAAAAGTTTAGTACTCTAATCAACAGATTTGCACAACAAGAATTTCAAGAATATGAATTTTTTCCTAAAGGTTCTGTAGCCTCCTGAGGATAAATACAGATGTCTCCGTACCGATCCATGAGACTCTACTAAACCGGCGCATGACTCGTGAGACCTATGTAACCTAGGCTCTGATACCAACTTGTGACGACCCACGATACTTGTGACGACCCAAAGGTTCATCACCGGATTTCTCCCTTTTTCTGTCCTTCTGAGGCTTTGAAAACCTCGCTTTTAGTTACCTCAATTTGCGTGCACTGTCCGGGCGCGTAGCCGAAAAGCTTTTATGTTGAAATATGTGAATTATGTGAAATATTTGATGAATTTTGATATTAGTATTGTTAAAGTTGACTTTGGTAAACATTTTGGGAAAACAAACCCGAACCCATGATGTGACGGTCCCAAAGGGTCAGTAGAAAAATATGGGACTCGGGCGTATTCCCGGAATCGAAATTCGAGGTCCCGAGCTCGTGAAAAGAATTTTTGAAAGAAATTGTTTTTCTAAAAATAATATGAAATATTGAAAATAAAATGAGTGAGAAAATATTGGTATGGGGCCCGTATTTTGGTTCTGACGCCCGGTACAGGTCTTAAATCTGTGTTAAGCGCTTTCTGCGAAGTTTGGTCAAAATCAGACGTCGTATGACATGTTTCGGACCTAAATATCTAAAGTTAAAGGTTTATGAAGTTTAGAAGAAAATCATGTGTTTTGAGGCGTGATTCTATGCATATGATGTTATTTTGGCAATTTGATTACACGAGTAAGTCTGTACGATGTTTTTGAGGTTGAGTGCATGTTTGGTTTGGAGCCGAGGTGGCTCGGGTGAGTTTTGGATAGGCATCGGATTGCATTTTCCATTTTTTGAAAACCTGGTATGCTGGCTTCTGTGATTTTTACAAATGCGAAGGGAGGACTCGCAATTGCGAGCTCGCAAATGCGAGCATTTGCTCTCATTTACGAAGTTTGGGAAATTCGGGCACCATCGCAAATGCGATGGTTTGGCTCGCAAATGCGTAGGGGGAAGGTTCGCAAATGCGATACCTCCGATCGCAAATGCGGAACCCCATCTTTTTGCATGAGTTTGCAAATGCGAACAGAAATGTCGCAATTCCCAAGCCTCAGGGTTCGCAATTGCGAACCCAGGTTCACATTTCCCATATCCGCAGCCCAGCAAATTTTATACTTAGCTGAATTTTCATTACTTTTCACTATTCTTTCAAAACCCAAACGGCATAGGCAATTTTTCAAGAGCAATCTTCATCCCAAGTCATTTGTAAGTTGATTTTTACTTAATTCTTTCAATCTTTAACATCATTAAACATGTTTTCCACTTGAAATCAAGGATTTTCATGGGTGAAATTGGGGATTTTGCGTAGAACCTAGGTTTTCTTAAATTTGGGGATTTGGACCTCAATTTGAGGTTCGATTTCAAACCAAATCATAGATATGAACTCGTGGGGGGAATAGGCAACCAGGTTTTTGTTCGAACCTCGAGTTTAGACCATGTGGGTCAGGGGCATTTTGGGAATTTTTAGCAAAACTTTGGGAAATTCATTTATATGCATTCAAATTGATTTAACTAGCATTTATTGATACATTTGAGTAATTTGTGACTAGATTCGAGCGGTTTTGTGGTGAATTCGAGGGGTAAAGCTATACTAGAAGCTTGAGTTGAGTTTGGAGCTTTCGAGGTAAGTGTTTGGTCTAACTTTGGTTTGAGGGAATAGGAGTAGAGTCTTAATTTGCTAATTGCTATTTGTCGAGTGTGTAGGCATGGTGACGAGTATCTATACACTTGTGTCAAGCATGACCGTGGGTCCTTACTTGTACTTATTCTGATATTGTTGTGACTCTTCCATGTTCAATCGATGATCTTTATATCATGTAAAGAGTATGAGAAATAATTATGAATTGTAAACCCTGGGGAGCGTTGGCTCGAACAATAAAGGAACTAATGAGTAAGAAATGAAAGAAATAGAAAGAGGTGTGATTATCTCCCTTGCCGGGATGTGAAGGTTATTGTTGTTGCTTCCTTGCCGGGAGATTTTATTTGTGATGTTGATTTACTCCCTTGCCGGGATTTAGTTGTATTGTTATGTTCCATTGCCGGGATTTCTTTACTGGTTATTTTTCTCTTGCTCCGTAGTTGTGACTGATGTTTGGATGAGGAAGTATGATATTATTGGGTCGGGTTGCGCGTCGCAACAAGGATAATTAATATCCACACGGATCGGATTGCGCGCCGCAACAAGAATAAATAATATCCACACGGATCGGGTTGCACGCCGCAACACTACCATAAGTATACGGATCGGGTTGCACAGTGCAACAATATTATTGAGTGATTGGATCGGGTTGCACGCTGCAATAAGGTATAGGATAAATATGTTATTTCCGGACTTGAGTTTTGTTGGCTGATTTGCCTTTGTTTAGACTCCTTGTTTATAACTGTTGTTCCCCCAGAATGTTTCTCCCTCATTTTATGAACTGCTTTTCTCCTGTTTATTTTCCGCAAAGTATATTTCATATCTGTACAGTTTTATCTGGTAGTCTGGTCTAGCCTCATCACTACTTCGCCGGGGTTAGGCTGGGCACTTACCAGCACATGGGGCCGGTTGTGCTGATGCTACTCTCTATGCATCTTTTTGCACAGATCCAGGAGCAGCTTTTGGACCGCAACAGTAGGATCGCCCGGGAGCTGTCTTCAGTCCAGGGACTCACGAGGTAGCCTAGCTGGCATTCGCAGGCCGAAGTCCCTTCCATGTTTTTAATTTGTTTTCTTTGTATCGAGACAAACATTATGTAAATTTCATTTCAGACTTGTTTTTAGTACTCTATAACAGTCTGTGAGCTAGTAACACCAAACTCTGGGTAGAAATAGGTTTCAAACTTTTGCATTTTTATTCCAGCTATATAAGCATAAATTCTTCCGCTTTATTTAATTATTTCATTTTATCTATATTATTGCGAATCTTAATTGAAAAGTTTTAAAGGTTGTCTTGCCTAGCTCCTAATAGTAGGCGCCATCACGACTCCCGATGGTGGGAAAATCTGGGTCGTGACAAGTTGGTATCAGAGCGCTAGGTTACTTAGGTCTAACTACTCACGGACAAACTCGGTAGAGTCTAAGGGATCGGTACGGAGACGTTTGTATTTATCCCCTAGAGGCTACAGAGTTAGGAAAATTTCACTTTGTTCATTCTTGTCGTGCGATTCTGTTTCTCAAGTACTGATTTCTTTCTACGCTGTTTTTTTGCAGATAGTGAGAACACGTTCTTCCTCTTCTATCGCGTGGTAGCCCGAGCCCCCAGCAGCATCTCCTATCAGGGACAGAGGGCGAGGCCGAGGCCGGGGCAGAGCTCAGCCCCGTGTAGCAGTTCCAGAGGTGGAGCCTCACATTGACTATGATGAGGAGGTTCCAGCTCCAGCAGCTCCAGTGGGCCTAGCTCAGGTCCCAGAGGGTTTTATAGCTACCCCAGTGCTTCAGGACGCTTTGGTCTAACTGGTAGGCATTATGGAGAGCTTCTCTAGAGTGGGTAGTGGCCCACGCTTAAGATGTGAAGGGGTTATTCGTAAAGTTCCCCTCACTGTATAGGGTTGTTGCCTTCCCCTCGACTTATGTGCTTCTATTAAACGAGGTTGATGTGCTTTTAGGTGCAACCTGGCTTTCTACATTGGGGCGAGTGGTCACTGATTACGTCTAGTGCATTTTTTAGTTCAACCGCCCGGCCACAAGAACGCATCCGAAAAAGTCCCTCAATACTGGAACTAAATCAATGGTAGAAACCTCTACACTGACATCCGCCACGAAGGCCCAATTAAGAAAAGCAATCCTTCCCAGCCGTTAGCTGGTCTTTGGAATACAAACCACTCTACTAGAACATAATCTGATGCACCTCGCCACGCAACCTGTGGCATTTTCCGACATAGCCCATAGCAAAATAGTCTAGAATAACCCAACACTGAGACAACCAGTCTACACCCTAATATCATATCCAAAATCTAATATACCAAGCAAAGAAAGATCCACTCGGGTCTCCAAATCCCAATAGCTGCTAACGGTACCAATACACACGATTCGCAACCACTACACAGTCTATACCTGAGAACTCCTAGTCTCCAACTCCATATAGCACATGAATCACTGTACCTGATCCCAAATTCCGCAGTATGAATACATATTACACCTCGAGTACCCAAATCATTCCATGAAAGATATTCTAAAATTCCCCTATGCCATCAAACAAACTCAGATATCAACAGTCGATCTAGCAAGAAAGTGCCGCAATACTACCGAAATATCATCAATCTAAACACATTACCCCTTTCCGAGACAAATATCCTCGTCAAATCACTTCCTATTAGCAGTATCATTTCCTTCATTATCTGAGGCTACTCTTTACTTAAGAGTTTTATGAACTTTTCAGAATTGAACTGTAACTCACCTAGCCAACAACTTCCACTGATCCCATTTGGAAGAAAATCATTACACATTCCATGTTTCGCATACCCATAGAAAATATATTCATCTCCAAACCACGGTAAAACCCAACAAGGACTCTCACCCCCAATTCCATGTGCACAAGCTAAACTGCCAGGACTGAATCCTTCTACCCAAACCAAGCTAAGCAAGCTGCCAAAGCTCGAGAGCATTGTTGCAAAATGCCTGTAAGGCTCATTACCTCGAACACATAAGAAGAATTAATCATACCCTTACCATACCGATTCGGTCCACTAACAAGCTACTTTATTTATCTAGGTTTTCTTCTGATTCATTTTCAACATGATATTCCCTCTTGTTGTAGCACCAGAGTTCCTCAACCCAGGCATACTACACGAGACCCAAGCACAAGACCACACTGTCTAAGACCCATAAGCCACTGAATACTCTCTCAAATGTTCCCAAAAATACCACAATCCAGAATACTTTACTTGAAGAACTTCCTACGAATCTGAATTCGTTACCATTACTTTCTAGATACCGATACATAGGATCCCATAATCAACATAAAAATACAACAAGTCTTGACCTTTTTCAAATGAAAACACAGTCTCTACCCACATACACAACCTTAAGACACCTGATTGCTACATGTAGAACCTTGAACACATTAAAACCATTCTCGAGAGTCATTCACTCTTATTTAAACTGCAAACTACCTGACCCAACGAACCGAGTCACTCATGCCTTATTGGCACTCTGATAATGCAAAATGAGATCCTCGTCCCAATACAAATAAACATCTTCCTGCTCCATGCACCGAGCATTCTTACCAACAACAGCTTAAGACATCCTCTGATCTTGCACATCTATGAGGCACCATATAACCTTTGTCAAAATTTTTCTTTTACTCTCGCCATAGCTGGCTCACCCGCACACTCCAACTAAAGCCAATATAGCACATGCCCGCACAATTAGCTAATTGATAGCAAACTCCCCAACTTGGCTCGAAGCCATATTTCAAGACACACTCAACAACTCATAACACTTTTACTCTAATGATGCCACAATACCATAGTGAGATTAAACTCAAATCATTTACAAGTTTGTGGAAACACAGTTCATCTAGTACTGTAATCCCCTGCAAATCTCGCATTTATCCCCACATCAGTTGAGTACACTCTCTTAAGCGACTCGAATTTTCAAATTTCCACACGTACCCTTCAGTTACACATGAGATCTCCTAACATACGCACAAGGGATCGTACCACTTAAGAACACTCCGCAAGAGATAACCCACCTGCTTTGCCTCAATTTAACATTTCTGCATACCTTCCACCGTCATACACATTACACAGTCATTTAATCTTCCTAGGTCTGAACTCATTCCGCCACATGTAATGCACTTCGCTCCCCAACTAGGAGATAGAAAAAAAATATTCTTCACACGCTCATAATTCGGGCTACACATCAAATCACAATAGGAATCGAATCACTTAACAGTTCATCTATTATCCAGCAGACTTCTTCGCCATTACCAAGTCATATAAATACATCTCGTCGTATTAACATACTCATCACATGGATATCCAACCGTCATTCCGGCTAATAGCGATAATACCAAACATATAAGTTCAAATCACCTGCTCACACAATCAGCACCTCGGTGCTCAAGCCATAGGCAAGAATCCGGCCTCAAGTCCTCCAGACCGCCCCAACATCGAACTCACAGAGATCATATCTCGCCCCTCGATCGGGGGAATCACAAAACATCAAGGCGCATATAATACTGAGTGCTAAAGTGTGTACACAGATGTGTGGAAGGAACAAGAGATTCTTTTCAAGCTGAATCAAGGACGCACGATAAGAATTCAAGAATGTGAAAATTTCCTAAGGGTTCTGCAGCCTCTCGAGGATAAATACAGACGTCTCCGTACCGATCCGCGAGACTCTACTAAACTTGCTCATGACTCGTGATACCTAGTAACCTAGGCTCTTATACCAACTTGTCACGACCCAAACCCCGCTCCGGTCGTGATGGCGCCTCTCGTGAAGACAAAGCCAGCCAGACCATTTCAAAATACCACTTAAAGCAGATAATCAATTATATAACAGTTCGAATATAAATTAATGATATTAATTAATGTAATTACAACCCAATACAGCCAGATCGGGGTGTCACAAGTGACGAGCATCTATAAGAATAAAATCCCCACTTTACAGTCTAAAAATACACCGAGAAATACTAATGAATAACATAAACGGACAGTGGTGCTGCGAACGCTGGCAGTCACATCGCTAAAACCTTTATATTTCTGCCTCCACACGGCCAATACCCGCTACCGGGTGAATAAGTACCTGCAATTGCACGCGAGGTGCAGGGAGTAAAGTGAATACTCCAACTCAGTGAGTAATAAAGTTAAATAATAACTGAGCAGCAAGGAATCACGTAAAGCAAAATAAAAGTTGTATAGAAGCCGGATACAATTTTCTTAGAAAAATACTGAAATCTGTGATATCTTTAGAAATGCCTTGGCTCATTTAAAATCCCTTTTGAAAATGGTCTTTTCAATAATTACGAAAACGATTTCAAAACAGTTAGTGCTCATAAGCATGGAAAATCCGCTCCTCGGGCACAAGTACCACAGTATAGCATGTAAAAAGTAAATTAAATATGCAAGATGAGCACATAAAAGTTTGCCCCTCTTGGCACATCTCAAAAACAGTACCAGCCCCTCGGGCTCAATATCAATCACTCAGAACAGTATCAGCCCCTCAGGCTCAGTATCACATCACTCAGAACAGTATCAGCCCTTCGGGCTCAGTATCACATCACATGGGTACCCGCGCTCACTATGGGTGTGCAGACTCCGGAGGGGCTCCTACAGCCCAAGCGCTATCATAATAAGGCCTGAGTGCTTGTACATATCAATATGAGGCCCAAAAGTCTTCTCACAATACACTCGAGGCCTGAAAGCCTCCTCACAATACACTCGAGGCCTAAAATCCTCCTCACAATACACTCGAGCCTTGAAAGCCTCCTCATAACACACTCGAGGCCTGAAAGCCTCCTAACAATACACTCGAGCCCTGAAAGCCTCCTCATAATACACTCGAGGCCTGAAAGCCTCCTCACAATGCCCTCGAGGCCTGAGAGCCTCCTCACATCTCTCAACATATCCTCACATATGGCCCTCGGTCTTAATCAGTCCAAAAATAATCATAAACACCTCGGGCATCAATATAACAATAAGTCTCAACTCAAACAATGGTTCAATATCAGTTAAAAACTCAAGATTAAGTAAAAATATAGCTGAGTTCATGAAACAATGTGATTCAAACAGACCGAATTCAAATAATATTTCAAATAGTGAGGAAAATAGTGATGATAGCTCACAAAGAATTCAAACAGTCGGCAATAAGCCCCAAGTATGGCAATAGGCCCAAGTCATAGTGAAAAACAACAAGTCATAGTGAAATACGCGATAAAATCAACAACCGGGACGGACCAAGTCACAATCCCCAATGGTGCTCTACCCCACGCTCTCTATCCGACGTGCAAGTCACCTCAATATAGCACTATAGGTGCAAATTCGGGGTTTCAAACCCTCAGGATATCATTTACAATCATTACTCACTTTAAACCGGTGAAGTCTCTAGCTTGCGACGCCATTGCCCCTCGAATCGACCTCCTCGTGCGTCGAATCTGATCAAAACCACAAGGAATACATCACAATCGGCTAATGAATCATAACCCAATCAAAAGGACTCGAAAAATATCAAAAATCACAAAGTTGGCAAAACCCGAGCCCCGGGCCCACTTCTCAAAAAATTACAAAATTCATATCACCGGATTCCACGTCTTGCCAAGAGTTCATACGTATCAAATTTACCAAAATCGGAGCTCAAATGCCCCCTCAAATCCCAAATTTTATTTCAAAAATCAAACCATAGTTCTTCCAATTTTACCCAAATTTCCATGAATTTACAGGTTGATTCTTAAATAAAATGATGTTTCTAGGCCACAGGACTCACCTCCAATCGATTCCCGTCGAAACCCTCTTCAATTTCTACCAATAAGCTCTTAAGGTGCTCAACAGTGGAGGAAAATAGACCAAGCTTCGCGGATGAAATGATCTAAAAACCCTTCTGTACGCCCAGTTTTTACCCTACGCGAACGCGGTCAACACCCCCACGTTCGCGATGAACAAAAATCATTGACCAAGAAATTACTCTACGCGAACGCGGATCCCAGTCCGCGAATGCGATGCTTCAGGACCTCCAACTACGCGAACGCGTCCCATTGACTGTGAACGCGATGCACAGACCGCTCCTCCTATGCGAACGTGGACCCCATTTTCGTGAACGCGATGAATAAACTTGGCAGGACCCCAGGCCCCCTTCTACGCGAATGCGAAGCCACCACACAAACGCGATACACTAGAACCCCTTTGCGAACACGGACCAATCCCTACGAACGTGAAGACCAATTTTGGTCTGCAACTGCTGTGCATTTTCTACAGCAATTCTAATTTCAAAACTTCTAGTTTAGCCATCCGAAATCACCCCGAGGCCCCCGGGACCTCAACCAAAAGCACTAACATATCCCAAAACATCATATAAACTTGTTTCAATCATCAAAACACATCAAACAACACTAAAATCATCAATTCTCATTGGATTCAAGCCTAAGTTTCTTCAAAACTTCCGAAATACGCATTCGATCAACAACCCAACCAAAACACCTCCGAATGACCTGAAATTTTTCACACACATCCAAAATCACCTAACGGAACTAATGCACCTCTCGAAATTCCATTCCGACCCCCGTATCAAAATCTCACCTACCAACCGGAATTCGCCGAAATACTAACTTCGCCAATTCAAGCCTAATTCTACACCGGACCTCAAAAACTAATTCTGATCGCACTCCTAAGTCACAAATCATCCCCCGAAGCTAACCAAATCACCAGAAATCACATCCGAGCCCTATAACTCATAAGTCAACGTCCTGTTGACTGTTCCAACTTAAGCCTTCCTTAAAGAGGCTAAGTGCCTCATTTCTACCAAAACCAATCCGAATCAACTATAACATATCAAATACTGATAATGAAATGTGAAGAAGCATAAAATAGAGGAAATGGAAGGGTGACTCATGAGACGACGGGTCGGATCGTCACATATCCACACGGATCGGGTTGCACGTCGCAACACTACCATAAGTATGCGGATCGGGTTGCACACCGCAACAGTGTTATTGAGTGATTGGATCGGGTTACGCACCGCAACAAAGTATGGGATAAATATGTTATTTCCGGACTTGAGTTTTGTTGGCTGATTTGCCTTTATTTAGACTCCTTGTATATAATTGTTGTTCCCCTAGCATGTTTCTCCCTCCTTTTATGAACTGCTTATCTCCTCTTTATTTTCTGCAAAGTACATTTCATATCTGTACAGGTTTATCTGGTAGTCTGGTCTAGCCTCGTCACTACTTCGCCGGGGTTAGGCCGGGCACTTACCAGCACATGGGGTCGGTAGTGCTGATGCTACACTCTATGCATCTTTTTGCACAGATTCAGGAGCAGGTTTTGGACCACAGCAGTAGGATTTCCCGGGAGCTATCTTCAATCCAGGGACTCACGAGGTAGCCTAGCTGGCATTCGCAGGACGAAGTCCCTTCCGTTTTTAGTTTGTTTTCTTTGTATCGAGACAAACATTATGTAAATTTCATTTCAGACTTGTTTTTAGTACTCTATAACAGTCCATGAGCTAGTAACACCATACTCTGGGTAGAAATAGGTTTCAAAGTTCCGCATTTTTATTCCAGCTATATAAGCATGAAGTCTTCCGCTTTATTTAATGGTTTCGTTTTATCTATATTATTGCGAATGTTAATTAAAAAGGTTTAAAGGTTGGCTTGCCTAGCTCCTAATAGTAGGTGCCATCACGACTACCGATGGTGGGGAAATCCGGGTCGTGAAAATACTAGTTGTGATGGCACCTATCACATTACTAGGCAAACCAACCCAAACATTTAATCACAACCCTTTTTCTTTTAATCATCCATTTTATAACATGGATTTAAATACCAAATTTCCATAATAAGTGTTTAAAAAAACTAAATGTGCTGAATTTAATAAAGACAGTAAACCAACACAACCCCAAATATCTAGTGTCACGAATCTAGAGCCTCTAATACATAACTGACTGTCTAATACATCATACGTCTAGAAAATATGGAAAAGAACAAGATAGGAAGGAGAAAAATGGGTTGCGGATTCCATGCAGCTACCTTGCAATATCCGACAAACTTTGGATCAGCTGAGGACCCTCACTCTGCCTCTCGGGCACCTGTATATGCATACAAGGTGCAGGGAGTAACGTGAGTACACTAACTCAATAAGTAACTAAAGTAAATAAGGTCTCAAGACGATCAATTAATTATCATATAAATGAATAGACAACAGGATAACAGATTCATTCAACAGTTTAAAACCAGTTACATAAAAAAATCATCTATTTCAGTTTAAATACTTGAATTCATATACTTAGCAATTTCTTACAACTGAGGCTTATTCTAAAAGGAGAGTAAAATCAGTGAAAATATCATAACTTGGCCCCTCAGGCAAAGTATCACTCAAAATATGGCCTCTCAAGCAGCCTCTCGGCCACTCGTGACTCAACTCTCGTCACTCAGTACTTACTCTCAGCACTCAAACTCATTAGTATCTCACAATAATAGAAATCATAGTAACCGCTGTGGCTTGCTGCCCGATCCATAATTTATAGTCGACTACGCTCATTGGGGGTGTGCAGACTCCGAAGGGGCTCCTACAGCCCAAGTTCCATATCATTGCGGCGCGCATACATATCGTTGTGGCATGCAGCCCGATCAATATACGTATCGATGTGGCGTGCATCCTGATCCAATATTTTATACATATATAAATATCCTCACCTCACATATATAAACTAGTTTTGAATAATAAACAAGTAAAATATGACTAAGGATATGCTTTGAAACAATTAGAGTTAGGAAAAACAGTAAAAAAGCCCCTAAGGGTCTCAACAGGTCAGCATGAGGCCCCAAACATTGCGTACAACCCATAATATAGTACGGAATATCATAAAGTTCCAAATCAAATACGCGGCTTACTAGTCGCTACGGACTAAGTCACAATCTGTTTTGATGCACGCCCTCACGCTCGTCACCCAGCATGGTCATCACCGTATTTGTCAAAACAAGTCAAATACCTGGGTTTTGTACCATCAATTCCAGATTTACAATGGTTACTTACCTTAAACCGGTGAAAATACTACTCCGCGACGCCTTTATCCCTTGAATTGGCCTCCACTCGTGTCGAATCAATCCAAAAGTAGAATCACGACATTAAAATATGTTAAGGAAATGAAGCCCAAGCGAGAACAATCAAATAATACCAAAAATTCCGAAATTGACAAAATCCAATCCCCGCGCCCACTTCTCGAAACTTGATAAAAATCACATCAACAGAATCCTTATCCTCTAGTGAGTCCATACATACCAAGAACACTTAAATCGGAGTCCAAAATGACCCATCAAATTATCATTCTAAAGTCTCTTAATCTCAAACCCTAATTCCCCAATTTTAGTCTTAGATTTCATGTTTTATTAGGTAGATTTCGCATTAGAATCGAGTTTTAAGTCCAAAATTCTTACCTCCAAGTGATTCCCCTTGATTCCCTCTTCAATCTCCTTCAACAATCTCCAAAAACGACAAACAATGGAAGAAATAAATCCCAAATTCGCGGACAAGACGACTATTAAAACCTTCTGCCCAGGCCAGAAATCCTTCTTCGTGAACGCGGTCAAAGCCTCGTGTTCGTGAAGCACAAAATAACCTTGACATAAATTCCTCTTACGCGATCACAACCCTTCCATCGCGAATGTGATGTTTCACTCAAACCAACCTTCGCGATCGCTTTCCCCGTCTCGCGAACGGGATGAAAGAATTTCCTAAAAGCTCAGCTGCCCATTTTCTTCCACACGGACATGACAACACCCTGCGAACTTGATGCACAGATGCCCAGACCTTTGCGAACGCGGAGCCTTCCTCGCGAACGTGAATGCTTAAACTCCAGCCTCCTCAACTAACCTTTCGCGAACGCGAGGACCCTCTCGCAAACGCGAAGTTCATTTTTTCTGCAGCACTGACCTGCAATTTTCTGCAGTTCCAAACTTCATGGAGTGGTCTGATTAACCACCCGAAACTCATCCGAGGTCCCCGAGACCTCAACAAAAGGCACCAAAATATCTCAAAAACTTATTCAAACTTATACCAATCTTCATAACACCTCAAACAACATCAAATCAATCAAAACACATCGGATTCAAGCCTAAGTTTTTAAAAATCTTCCGAATTCCGCTTTTGATCAAAACTCCAACCAAACCTCATTCGAATAACCTAAAATTTTGCACACACATCCCAAATGACACAACGGAACTACTTCAACTCTCAGAATTCCATTCCGACCCCTATATCAAAATCTTACCTACTAACTGGAAATTACCAAAAATTCAATTTTGCCAATTCAAGCCTAAATCTACTCCGGAACTCCAAAACTCATTCTGATCACGCTTCTAAGTACCAAATCACCTCCCTAGGCTAACTAAACTATCAAAACTCACATCTGAGCCCTCTAAAATATAATTCAATATCCAGTTAACTTTTTCCAACTCAAGCTTCTGAAAAGAGACTAAGTGTCTCAAACAGATGCGGACCTACGTAGTGGGTTGAGGGTTCACGTGACCCCTTTAGCCTCGAAAAAAATTTTGTATATTCATATATATATATATATATGGGACCTCTTAAATATTTTAAGTGTGCCCCCTAAAACAAAGAGGTCGATGGGAGAAGTGGTTACTTTGGGCCCTTAAATTCCCAACTTGGCTGGGCATGTGGGTTCGAAACCCCCCTCACCTCCTTTTTATTTTTATTCTTTGAGTACAATGTAATTTATATTTAATAGAAAATTTCTTTATATTTTACTTTTATTTCTTTTTTTTGAATTCAAGTATAATTTAGTACTAATATATAATAGTCAACTTTGTTAATATTTTACTTCTTTGAATACAATATAATTTATAGTATTTAATAACAAATTGATTTTGTTTTACTTTTATCTTTTTTTATTTCATTTATAGTTTAGTACTAATACACAATAGTCAACTTAATTAATTTTATTCCTTCTCTACCCATAGCACCCATTTTGTGAAAAAATCTCCTCTCTCTCTCTCTCTCTCTCCCTCTCTCTCTCTCTCTCTCTCTCTATATATATATATATATATATATATATATATATATATATATAATACATCTGGAGACATTTAAAGTTGGCACCATCTTTCATTTAGACACCTAAACTGAAGGTTGTTCCTATTGAGCACTTATACTACACTAAACATTTTCTAATTAGACACTTTTTTGACAATTAGCCAAACTTACCAGGTGTGTGCAATACACTCGCAGCTGACGTGGCGAATGACAATAAAAAAAGAACATATACCTAATCAGAAAATGACATCTCAAAAGGAAAAAAAAATTTTAATTTATACCCAATCAGAAAATGACACATCATTAACAAAAGAAAAGAAAAAAAAGGATACATTGGTGTTCTTCACTATCTTTATGTCTATTATTTTTCCAACCACGATTTTAATCCAAAATTTCAAGAGAAACTTCTCCAAATTTGTTATAACTTCAACTAAAGATTCTCTACCAAGACTTGAAGACAACCCCAATATTAGTTTCTCAAATTTTCATCAAATCAAGTAACCCATTTTAAACTTTCAAGCTTTCTTAAAGACCTCATTAATGGTGTTTTGACTTCAAATGAAGAATACGGTCCTACTTCGGTTTCAATCAACTGAGATGGTTGTTGATTCAAACTTTCAAACTAAATTAATGGTGGATGCACAACAATGTGAAAGTGGGGGAGACAATGGTGGAAGTAATAGTGGAGAGAAAGAAGAAGAAAAAGAAAAAAAATGAAGATAAAATCTGTTTTTTTTTTGGCTCTTCATGCACCTATTTTGGGTGAAGACCACTTTATGTGATAACTCAGCAAAAAGTATCTAATTGGAACAAGTTTAGTATAGTATAAGTTCTCAATAGGAACAAATTTAGTTTAGGTGTCTAAATAAAAGATGGTGCCAACTTTAAGTGTCTCCATATGTATTAAGCGTGTGTGTATATATATATTTGTACTATTTTTTTGTTCTATTAGCATACAATGGTGCCCCCGTGATGCTCAGATCCTGAGTCCGCATCTGGTCTCAGACCTTATCAAATCCTTTCCGAACCCTAACCAATCAATCCGATCACATATAAAAATATTATACAAAGAAATTAGAAGCAAAAATGGAGAATATGGAGTGGTAACTCGTAAGACGACTGGCTAGGTCATCATAATTTTTCCATAAAATATTTCACGCGAAGTTAGGCTTGGATTTCCACAGATATGCCGTCAAAGTTGTCTCCACAATATTCTCTCAGGAATTTAATGTTCTCTTAAGAACTTATTTAAAATGCCCTATTTTATCAACCCCTGGGTCAGTAAAACGTGCAACCACTAGCTACTTATTTGGTACATTAATTTATGTTATAATAAGTTCTTTTCCACTACTTTAGTGTTTAACCCAATATATATGAACTAAATTAATTCTTCAATTCCCTAATTATTAAGTGCTTAAAATACTTTGAATTATTAGAGGTGAATTGATATTTAGATTCAACGATTTTTCTCAAGTACTCGCAGCTCTTTAGGTTTGTTAATTTAGTTTCGGACCCACTATAATTTATTTGACTTGAAAATTAGAACTGCGTTCCCCTGAATCCATTGGTTAGAAATCCTGTCCAAATGAAACTCCAAAACCATGAATCTCCAAGCCAAAAACCACCCAAACCGCCGGATATTGAGCAGGATTTTTCCAGACAACCCAACATTGATACCAAACCATCCTTTAAGGACATGCTAATAACATCCAATTCTACTACATTTGATGCAAATCTAATCCTAAAAAACATAGAACTAACTGATATCTCTAAAGGGAAAAAGAGGTATGACAATCCGGAATCATTCTCTACAAATGGCATAAAGGTAGTTGCTTTGACAAAAGAAGATAGGCGGAGAATTTACGGACTTTGGAAGAATGCCATCATAGTAAAGTTAGCGTGCAAACGTATGATGCACCACTATTTGCAAAAAAAAAAATTCAAATACCTTTGGAGACCAACGGAGGATCTTCAAATAATTGATTTGGGGGAAGATTATTATATAATCAAATTCAAAAAAGAGACAACATGGAAAAAGCCATTCAACAAAGTCCGTGGTTTATCAATGGCCACTTCCTCTCCATCACTAAATGGAAATCAAACTTTGTAGCCTCCAAAGAAAGGTTGACAACAATGGCCGTCTGGATTAGACTACCACAATTGTCTATGGAATTCTATGATGGAGAAATACTATGAAGGATTGGCAATGCAATTGGTAGATTACTACAGGTAGACGTTTGTACCTTAACTACACCAACGGGAAGGTATGCAAGGCTATGTGTAACTATCCTTGGAAATACCAGTTCAACAATTCCTATACATGGGAAAACACAAACAACACATCCACTATGAAGGAGAAAATTTCTATGCATAATTTGTGGCAGGTTGGGACACACAAAGAACCAATGCTCTTTCATCAAAATGGATGTCACAACCACTAAGGAGAGCACTAAAGCACAAACAACCAACACAAATATAGAAAAATAAGAAGAGGAGTGGACAACAGTCTCTTTCAACAAGGGAAGAAGGCCAGCCCAGAGGAACTCTCAACAAAATGCCACCAAGATAATCCACTACACCAAAGGTCTAGGTATCCCGGTCAAAATATTTAATGCTAGTACAGGTAAGTATCTCGATACTAAATACTTACAATATAAATCAAAGGATCCTAAAGATCCCCATACTTCTATAGATTCAAAAACTGATAAATCTAAGATGGATAACGCCATGATCAAAAATCTGACAACCATTGCCAAAACTACCACCCCTCTCCTAGTTAAAAATAATTTTAATATTATTGAAAATGAGCACATGGTTTTAGAAGAAACCACTTATGAAATAAACCAAATTAATAAAATCTTTAAGGATAAGCAAAACATCTATGCAGAGGCACAAATGTCCAACACTAACGGAGATAGTGCCATGTTGGATATTAACATGTCTCAATTAACAAAAAGAGATAATAATCCCATGTATGAATTAAGGGGAAATGACCTACGTGCCCTCCCTAATAATACAGCCCTCACCAACTCTCACATCAATAAAACCAACCCTTTTGGTAATTACACTACTTTAACCAAAAATAAGGACAAAATCCCTTGCCTTAGGATCTTATAATCCAAACCTACCTGAGCATGCAAGCCAAATGGCAAAAGTAAATATCCAAGGCTTACATTTGTCCAATCAAACCATCCAAGCTATGGATACTACTTGGATGGAAGAAACACCTATAAACCCTGGTATTGGGCAACAAAAGCCATGCAAAAGGAACACCAAATCATTACCCTACCACCGAATCCCTCTCAACCCTTCTCTAGCCCTTCCCCCATGACTAAGTTAGCAACCTTTGATATCCCCTCGTCTTCTTAAAATGTCCAAAAGGCCTCCAACTATAAGGAGATGTCCCAGGTTAACGCAAATCTAAGGCAACACAAAGCAATTGCTATGTCCCACCACAAATAAAAAACCCTCAGATAATATTTGTCCAACCACCACAAGCACAAGACTATTAACCAGTATCATGGATGGAAATGGGACTCATGGGCCATGCAGTATCTTTACACCTGCAAATCAACGGCCAAGATTCAGTGGCAATTCTATACAACACGCAATATATGGCTCAATTAGTAACGGAGCGCATGAGATTAGCAATGAACAACTACCTCAACCACATGTGGATAAACAATATACTACAACCCTTGGCTCCCTCAGTGAACCCCCATCAGGTTTATGCAATGAGAAACCAGTGGAACCTACCCCTCCCCCCCTCCCCCCAACTTCAACCCCATATATCCCTAGAATGCTCTACTGGACATGCCATCCTTTCCTTCAGAAATACTAACCCACATCAACCACATTTTCATGCCTTGGCAGAATCTACCACCAGCCCAAGAGGAGCAGTACATACCTCAGCCACCCTAACAATCACCTGTCTACGCCCCTTTTTTCCCCTTCTAAAAGAAAGAAATCGGGTTTACGATATTATGGACAAAACTACTCTTATTCCCTTTTGAGGAATCGGGTTATGGAATTTGAAGAGTCGCTACCTAATAATTATAGTGCATTAGGACACTTTAAAGAAAAATAAGAAGATTTTTGAAAGAAAACCAGAGTTCGGGTAAGGGCTTGAGATTATCTCGAGGGGAAGGTGTTAGGCGCCCCTCAAGATCTACTAGTGTGGTTCCCGGCCATGCTTAATTGTGACTTTAAAATAGAAGGGAACAAGTAAGGTTTGCACATAATAGTTACAAATAAATAAATTTAGAAAGGAAGGAATGGACATAAATGATTTTAAAAGAGAAGGATTAATTGAAAGAAAACATAAATTTAAGAAGAACATTATACAAATAAAGAAAAGGAAAGGGGGTCCTAGGTTTAAATACAATATGGATCACATCAGTACAATACCTCACATACACTCTTCAAGAGAGGGGTTGCCTATGATATTAGCGCACTAGTCATCATCTCCATATTCTACCCTTCCCGCCCCGTAAAGTTTATTTAAACGTATGGATTGGTCACGAGTGCTTATTGCGTGCTATTACCGGTCCCATCCTATAGGTCCTAGAGGGTATTTAGGATAGTTATTCCTAAAAGATAAGGACTAGGCTGAACCCTTAGGTTTAAAGGTCAAAATGCTAAGCGACATACATAACAAATATGACTATACGTAAAGGAATCATATAAAGGGCATGTAAAAGGCTCAAATATCCCTCCATAGATAGGCATATAATCAGCACGTCTCAAACACATTGAAGGTCTAAAAAATGAGAATGTTAAAAGCAAGAATGTCGAAGATCTGTTTCCGAAAGTTGGACAGAAAGTAAAAAGTTTGACTGAAGGACGAATTTCAGAAGTAAAAGAGGGCAATAAGTATATAGAAATTAGTATGGAAACATACTTTCGAAAATCATAGTAGAGATATTAAAGACACAGTACTCTGAGAAGTTTTAGAAAATATCAGCATAATTCTGGGCTGAAAAAAAAAGTAACTCAGTAGAAAACATATAGCACAGATGTGATTATCTAAAAATAGGGAAGAAGTTTAGTGGGAAAAACAAGAAGACTTCAGAGAGGCCAAATTCAGAGAGTTAAAAGAGGTTGAGTAGCCTAAAATATGATTAAAAATGATCAATCAATTTTATCCGGCCTAAGGCTTGCCTAGGCGTTATATACATTGCCTGTTTACCTTAAAGGTGAGCATACATATTAATCCAATTTTAAGAAGAAGACACAATTAATCAGACTTGTATTGTTAAATAAAACTAGTGAGGCGTTCAAGCAGTTGCAACTCAAATGAAAATCCTAGGTAACATGATGTCTAATGCACATAAGGGTCCTAAAACGTGGTATCTAAATGCAGTAGCAATCCTTGTAACAGTAGTTAGTTGGTTATTAACTAATTGTGATTACCAAATGAGTATAATAACAAGCTGGAAGTAAAAGATCCTAATACAGGATTTCTAATCGTTTGAGATGCATGTCCTATGCAGGATATCTATTGCACAAATAAGTAGTAAAGACCTACAAGCATGTTTTCTACCTGTAACCCTTAAACTATCATGCATAACCCTCCCTGATTTCACTATAAACCCCAATCGTTCATTACAAGTTATTACAGACCAAGGCAATTAAATTGCAGTAATGAAGATGTGAAAAATAAGAAGTTATTATATAGGGAGCCTTCAACCAGGCCCAAGTCTCCAACCTCACTTCTTTCGAGTTTCACAACCTTTTACCAAGGTTTGGGGGTGCGACAAAGCTCCCTAAGGGCCC
The DNA here is from genome assembly GCA_026770625.1 of Nicotiana glauca. Lineage (NCBI taxonomy): Eukaryota > Viridiplantae > Streptophyta > Magnoliopsida > Solanales > Solanaceae > Nicotiana > Nicotiana glauca. The sequence goes on from MU758590.1 coordinate 61,335, forward strand.
ATTGAGGCCCTTGGCCAATACCAGGCACCCAAACAAGTTATATTGAACAAATGCAAGTGTGGAATTACCAGCCTTGTGCATCAAAGTTCAGTGGGTACTCAAGGTACCCAAAGCAATGTTTACACGAAGGGGGTAGAACCTGAATTCTAGGAGTAGTGAGATTGTGATAGAGTTTTAAAGAGATTGAGTTGAAAAACAGTTGAAAGAAGGTCCATGGAGAACCAGTCTTGAAAAAAAACTACAGAAGGGGTGATAGGGTTCTTTTAAGGCAGTTGAATTTAAAAAGAGAAATCAGTTAAAGATGATCCATATAGAATCAATTTTGAAAGAAAACAACAGAAGAGACAATATTAGGTTAGAGGATCCCATAGGGTTCAGGGAATACAAACACAAACAGGGGAAAGGGGAATGGGGACAAGTAACTCCTAAGTGAGAACACAATTACATATACACAGGAATCAAAGATAAGCACTTCAGAACTTAAACAATCACGCAGGTTCAACCAAACAAATCAGGACTACATGCTGATAATTGTACTGGGGTTAGGGGATAAGGAGAAACATGCATGAGACAAATAAAGAGAGTAATGGGCATGGTAGATTAAGATAGGCATATCAATTAACATAGAGGCATGCTAATTGCAGTAAGAACAACAGAACCCTAAGTAAAAGCATAGAAGAAACAGGATGAAGTGCAGTAGGTATAAAAGCATGTTGTTTTGAGAGCTGTAAATCAAATGGAGGGCATATCAGTTGAGGATGCAGTAATATAGAGTAATAGTGATCAACAATATGCAGAGGAGTGAGCAATAGTGTGCAGAGAAGTGAGCAACCATAGTAGTGAAGTGAGCAGCAATAACAGAGAATTGAGCAGCAAGTAGGCAGACCCAAGCAAGTAGCAATGTAGAGAGCAATAGAACAGTAAAGTAGCCTTAAGCTCAGCCTGGGTTTCAAACCAGTTGAGTAACCAGTAATCACAAGGGAAGTGAGAGAGGTTATGTTGAAGCAAGAGAGAACACTAAGTATTTTTTTGTGTAAGAGAGAGTTCAGAATAATGAATTATGTTCCTCTTATTCTAAAAAGAAGGTAGAGTATTTACAGTTTTGAAAACCAATAGGGAATAGGGTAACAAGTACATAATTAATGGAAACAGTACCAATTCGAATCAATCACAAGACCTAATTCATTTTAATCAGGGATTCATGATTCGAATAGGAGTACAGGTTATATCAGATAAAGGAAAGAATCAATTAGATGACTGATTACACCATAGTAAGAGTAGTAAGGCATGTAGTATGTAATAAGGGCCAAATACATAATGCTTTAAGTAAGGAAAGCATATACTGAATATTTGAAAATATATTTAAGAGCACAAATATGGTAAAAATATAAATTAACTCTAAAAATTAGTCAAAGAATCACGAACGAGACTAAAATCAGATGGAATCAGTGCTAAGTATAGAGAGCATTTCACAAGTAAGGAAATAAATCAAAAATCAGTGTAAGAACTTCTAAGGAAAACACATACAAATCAGGGATTCGAAGAGATGCACAAAAATTAGTAGGATAACAGTTAGACCTATAAAAAACAATAGGAGTAAAAATCAGATAACCCTAAGCATGAAAATCACAGGTTCAGTAGAAGACCGAAACCCTAGTAAAACTTAAATCATGGAACTTGGATTAACCCGAAAACAAACAAGCTCATAACACAAACATAAACACATAATACAGGCACAATCACATAATACTCAAAAAGGAGCAGAAGATATAGTGATTTTGAAAGGGGCTCTGGAACCCTAGTTTTGAAAAGAAGAATAGAACGTTGAAAAACTTGAATTAATCGAAGAAATCGAGTAGCGAGTAGTGTAAAACACAATGAATAAGCTAAAAATCATTTTAAAAAAAGACAGAGATTACGAGATTTAGGCAAAAATTAGGGCTTTGCAATAAATCAGTGAGGCAAGGAACCTAGCTGTGAAACTTGTTAATAATGGCGTACATAGTACCATCGGACTGAAAACCATTGGAGAGGAGGCCGGAGATAAGCCAAGCAAGGCTTCCAGTGACCATCTCGTATGGTGGAACTCTCTGGAGCCTCAAAACTTAGAGAAGATAAACGAGACAAGGCTCCATGGTGACTGGTGGTCGAGAGAAGTGAGGATGGAGATGGCCGGAGAGGCGATGAAGATGATCGGAGAAGAACCAGAAGGTTCTAGAGAGAAGGAGGAGACGAAGTGACCAAGAGAGAGACCGGTCTCTATGAAAATGAGGGGTTGAAGGGGGGGTCGTTAGTCTTTAATTTATGTAATATAATCTGGGTCGTTGATCTCATTTGATCAACGGCTCAGATCAAATCAAAAATGGATCGGCCATCCGAATGGGGTATGGGTCGGGTCTTAATTGAAACTGGGTTGGGTTACTTGGAATATGGGTTTTCTCAAATAGTTAAAATTGGGGTTCAATTGGGCTATGTTTCAATAAATTTTGGGAAGTATTTAAATAGACATTTTCCCCTTTTTATTTTATAAAAATAGTTAAAATGATTTGAAAAACAAATTGAAAACACAAAAATAATTAATAATATATAAATATTAATATAAAAATACCATAAATGATTTTATAATTATAAAATACGGTTAATTGTAAAATAGGCTATAATTGCAATTTCATGCAATTTAGATTTAGAAATTCCAAATAAATTTGTAAAAATACACAAAAATCATATTAATTGTATTTTGTTGTAAATATGAGAATGAAATATGCTATTTACCAAAATGATAATTTTGGGAATAATTTTGGATTTTGTACTGTAACAATAGACAGCGAATTGATTCTAAAAAAAATCTTAAAAATTGAGAAAAAATACCAAAACTTTTGGGCAAGCTTATATATGTATACACATGCTATTTTGAAAGTATTTGAGTATAAAAATATATAGGAAAAAATTGGGTATCAACAGGTGCCCCTCTTTACCCGAGGAGGATAAAAGAGTTATCGGGTAAAGACGAGATGGCCAATTTTGATCGGAAACGTTGATTGAAAAAGAACTTTGACCGCGCTCTGGTTTCTGATCTTCCTACATATCCTTGTTTTTACAGGAATCAGGCCATATGTAGTTCAAGAACCATTGACGGAATGTGTCGATAGAGATTCGAAAAGACGGACACGATGGTTAAGTTTGAAAAGGCGTTTGGAATCAGACAGGTTGCAGAGAACCGGAGTGGGATCACTCTTGCTGAGATGGCCATTTGTTAGCCGGTGTACCTGTAAATGAGCAATGTGCGCATATATTGTGCATAATTTAAACATGATGCAAGTTCTCGTTGGACCATGACTGCTGTCTTCAAACGGTTAGGATGACGTCCTCGGACTATGATGTCCTAGGCCATGAAAAGCATAAAAGTAAAGGTTCGCAGGCCATGAAATGGTGTTCTCGGGCTATGCAGATGGTGCCTCCGAACTATGATGCCTTTGAAATAGTTGGCAATTTTTCAGCCTATGAAAAGGTGGCAATCTTTTAGCCGAATGAATGCAAAGAGTGGCGATCTTTTAGCCAGAGAGAGAATTTAAATGCAGGTGGCGATATTTCCGCCGAAGAATGCAAAGAGTGGCGATCTTTCAGCCAGAGCGAGAATTCAAATGCAGGTGGCGATATTTCAGCCATTCGAAAAGATAAATAGGCGATATTTCAGCCATGCAGGATGGAGGTAGAGCTTAACCTCGGAAGGCAGAAAGGTAGCCTTATGCAAAGATGCAAATGGAGACAGAGCTTAGTATCGAAAGGCAGATAAGTAGCCTTATGCAAGATGTAGGTAGAGCTTAACCTCGGAAGGCAGAAAGGTAGCCTTATACAAAGATGCAGATGGAGACAGAGCTTAGTCTCGAAAGGCAGACAAGTAGCCTTATGCAGGATGGAGGTAGAGCTTAACCTCGGAAGGCTGAAAGGTAGCCTTATACAAAGATGCAGATGGCGACAGAGCTTAGTCTCGAAAGGCAGACAAGTAGCCTTATGCAGGATGGAGGTAGAGCTTAACCTCGGAAGGCTGAAAGGTAGCCTTATACAAAGATGCAGATGGCGACAGAGCTTAGTCTCGAAAGGCAGACAAGTAGCCTTATGCAGGATGGAGGTAGAGCTTAACCTCGGAAGGCTGAAAGGTAGCCTTATACAAAGATGCAGATGGCGACAGAGCTTAGTCTCGAAAGGCAGACAAGTAGCCTTATGCAGGATGGAGGTAGAGCTTAACCTCGGAAGGCTGAAAGGTAGCCTTATACAAAGATGCAGATGGCGACAGAGCTTAGTCTCGAAAGGCAGACAAGTAGCCTTATGCAAAGATGCAGATGGCGACAGAGCTTAGTCTCGAAAGGCAGATAAGTAGCCTTATGCAGGATGGAGGTATAGCTTAACCTCGGAAGGCAGAAAGGTAGCCTTATGCAAAGATGCAGATGGAGACAGAGCTTAGTCTCGAAATCTGTAGATACACCCTGTTGAACTGTAGATGGTATGTTGGACGGTACGTCTGATGTAGTTTTTTGGTAGTCGTATGTATCATAGTTAGTATGGTAACTTAATGTTAGAATACAATTAAATACATATAAGTAGCTAGAATACATTACACAAATTCAAGATTAACAAATCAGAATACATCTAAATACAACTGAAATACATTTAAATACAACAGTTAATTGCATTTACTATGACGACCCAAAGGTTTATCACCTATTTCCTCATCCAGTCTATGCTTCCGAAGTCTTGAAACCCATATTTTTACTTGCCTCAATTTGCGTGCACAGTCCGAGCGTGTAGCTGGAAGGCTTAAATATGAATATTGTGTGAAAAATGATGAATTTTTATATTAATATGATTAAAGTTGACTTTGGTCAATATTTTGGGTAAACGGACTCGGACCCGAGATTGGACGGTCCCGAAAAGTTCGTAGAAAACTATGGTACTCGGGCATGTGCTCGGAGTCGAATTACGAGGTCTAGAGCCCGAGGAAAGAATTTTTCTGTGAAATTATTTTTCTGAAATTATTAAGGAAAAAGGAAATGAAAATTGATTAAATGACTGTGGTATCGGGATCATATTTTGGTTCTGACACCTGGTACAAGTCTTATATATGGTTTAAGAGCTTTCTGTAAAGTTTGGTTGAAAACGGACGTCGTTTGATGTGTTTCGGACTTGAAATGGAAATTTTATGTTTTATGAAAACTTGGAAGGAATTATGAATTTTGAGGTTTAATTCGTTGTATATGATGTTATTTTTGCGATTTGATCGCACGGGTAAGTCTGTAGGATAATTTTGAGGTTGTGTGCATAATTGGTTTGGAGCCCCGAGGGCTCGGGTGAGTTTCGGATAGGCCACGCATTGCATTTTTTGAACTTGTAAAAATCTGGTATGCTCAGACCTGTGATATTTGCATTTGCGAAGGATCACTCGCAATTGCGATATCGCAAATGCGATCCTGGATCGCAATTGCGAAAAAGGGGAGGCTCACCTGTTGATCGCAAATGCGATCGTTTAGCTCGCATTTCCCAAACCTGGGCAGTCGCAAATGCGACTTGCATGGTCGCAAATGCGAACCCTGTGTAGTTGAGGGGAGTTCGCAAATGCGAACAAAGGTTTGCAATTCCCAAAGTAGCAGGTCGGGGTTCGAAATTGCGAACCCCTGTTCGTAATTCCCATAGCCGAGGCCCAGCAAATTTTATACTTAGTCGAATTTTTATCACTTTTCACCATTCTTTCAATACCCAAACACCATAGGCGATTTTTCAAGAGCAAACTTCATCCCAAATCACTTGTAAGTTGATTTTTACTCAATTCTTTCAATCTTTAACATCATTAAACATGTTTTCCACTTGAAATCAAGGATTTTCATGGGTGACATTGGGGTTTTTGGGTAGAACCTAGGTTTTCTATAAATTGAGGAGTTGGACCTCGATTTGAGGTCTGATTTCAAAAAAAATTATATATTTGAGTTTGTGGGGGAATGGGTAACCGGGTTTTGCTTCGAACCTCGGGTTTTGACCACGTGGGCACGAGGGCCATTTTGGAATTTTTGGGAAAAACTTAGGAAATTCATTCTTATGCATTCAAATTGATTCATATAGTGTTTATTAAAGTAATTGAGCAATTTGTGATTAGATTCGAGCGAATTGGAGGTGGAACCGCGAGGTAAAGCGATAGTTGAGGATTAAGTGGATTTCAAGGCTTTGAGGTAA
>MU758590.1:68644-84311 GCA_026770625.1 Nicotiana glauca
CTTTTATGTTCTTTCAGACCTTTGTATTTAGTATATTCTTAGTGGTTCGTGAGTAATGTGACACCAAATCTTGGGTAGAGGCTATTATTGACTTTTCTGCGTTTGATTCAGACTTATAAATTAGACTTCCGCTATTACTATCCTTATTATAATTATTATTATAATTGAATTCTATATTTCTTATTGATGCCATAAATTATTAACAGATTTGTTTATTAATGAAAAGGTAAATAAGTTGGCTTGCCTAGCTACCATGAGTAGGCGCCATCACGATCCCGATGGTGGGAATTCCGGGTCATGACAAGTTGGTATCAGAGCACTAGGTTACATAGGTCTCACAACTCATGGACAAACTTAGTAGAGTCTGAGGGGTCGGTATGAAAACGTCTGTACTCGCTCCCTAGGGGCTACTGAGTTAGGAAAAATCTCTCATTTGTTCTTTCTTGTCGTGTGATTTGGTTTATCAATGCTGATTGAATTTCTACTCTGATCTGGGGTCCTCAGAAGAAGCTCCGCTGAATATAGCAGTGAAGAGCTTGGTGAACCTGTCCAGCCTCCACAAAGCATCTGCGGACGTAGCCGCTCCATCACTAGCCTGTGCAACTACCCCCGGCTGAATTGCCGCAGCTGGCTCAACCGGTGGAATCTGAATCTGGGGAGCTACCTACTCCGGAGTACGTGCTGCAGGAGTCTAGGCTCCTCCTCCAGCCTGGGAAGTGTCTGGTGCCACAGGAAGCAATCCTGCTCGGGTAACACTCTCCATAAGGCTAACCAACCGGACCAAGGCATCCTGAATAACTGGGGTAGCAATAAACCCCTCTGGGACCTAAGCTGGGCCCACCAGAACTGTTTGGGCTAGGGACGGAACCTCCTCATCAAGGTCAACCTGAGGCTCAGCCACTGGTGCTGCCACTACTGGCTAGGCTCTGCCCCTACCTCGGCCCCTAGCATGGCCACGTCCTCTGCCCCTAGCGGGAGCTGCCTGGGGCTCGGACTGCTGATCGGTGGATGAGAAAGCACGTGTTCTCTCCATCTGCGAAAGAACAGAGTAGAAATTCAATCAGCATTGATAAACCAAATCGCACGACAAGAAAGAACAAATGAGAGATTTTTCCTAACTCAGTAGCCCCTAGGGAGCGAGTACAGACGTTTTCGTACCGACCCCTCAGACTCTACTAAGTTTGTCCATGAGTTGTGAGACCTATGTAACCTAGTGCTCTGATACCAACTTGTCATGACCCGGAATTCCCACCATCGGGATCGTGATGGCGCCTACTCATGGTAGCTAGGCAAGCCAACTTATTTACCTTTTCATTAATAAACAAATCTGTTAATAATTTATNTTATGGTTTAACAATAGCTTGAGGGAATAGGAGTTGAGTCTTGTTGCTAATTGTTATTTTATCAAGTACAATGTATAGGATGGTGACGAGTATCTACACATTGATGTCTAGCATGACCGTGAGTCCTTATAAAGTGATTATCATGAATTGGTTATGAATTCCGTGCTCATTGGAGGATTCTATATGTTGTGAATAATATGTGAATGGTGATATGATTATTTGATACCTAGAAGCATTGGCTTGAATTGTGATACGGATATTGAAAGTATATGATATGACTTGATTCTTTGGAGCGTTGGCTCAAAATAGTAGAGTGGACTATAACATAAGAAAAGTAAGAAAGAGAAAGCGTTGTTGATTATTCCCTTGTCGGGACGTTTGGTTGAACTTGTTGGATTCTCTCCCGTGCCAGGATTTCATCAAATATTTGCTTATTTTTATGTCCCTTAGTTGTGATTGTTGTTTGGGGAGTCAGACTGTTGAATGATATGGATTGGGTTGCGCGCCGTAACAATAATATATGAGGATCGGGTTGCACACCGCAACAAATATATATGAGGATCGGGTTGCGCGCCGCAACAATGATACATGATAAATGACATGGGTCGGGTTGCACGCCGCAACAGTGGTATTTGTGGATCGGGTTGCACGCCGCAACAGTGGTATTTGTGGATCGGGTTGCACGCCGCAACAATGGTAATTATGGACCGGGTTGCACGTCGTAACAGTTATTGATACCATGTGTTTATATTGAGTATGGATTCCTTATTCATTGTGAATCTAAGCTGCTTTAGTTTGTTACTCGAGATTAGTGCTACTATTGTTATCTCCCCATAGCATATTTCCCCCTCCCATATTGTTAGTTGTTTGGTATTTGATTTCCGTCGTATATTTATAACTGCTTAGGTTTATGTTGTGTCCAATCTAGCTTCGTCACTACTTCGCCGGGGTTAGGCTAGACACTTACCAGCATATGGGTTCGGTTGTGCTAATACTACACTTCTGTGCATTTTGCACAGGTCCAGGTTTTGAAGAGCAGCAGCAGTATTAGTGCGGGAGTAGGCTTCCATTTTACGAGACCGAGGTAGACTTGCAGGCGTCCGCCGACCCAGCGTCTTTTCCTTATGTTCTCTTTTAGAATTTTGCCTCCTTGTTTCGAGACAGACAACTTTTATGTTCTTTCAGACCTTTGTATTTAGTATATTCTTAGTGGTTCGTGAGTAATGTGACACCAAATCTTGGGTAGAGGCTATTATTGACTTTTCTGCGTTTGATTCAGACTTATAAATTAGACTTCCGCTATTACTATCCTTATTATAATTATTATTATAATTGAATTCTATATTTCTTATTGATGCCATAAATTATTAACAGATTTGTTTATTAATGAAAAGGTAAATAAGTTGGCTTGCCTAGCTACCATGAGTAGGCGCCATCACGATCCCGATGGTGGGAATTCCGGGTCATGACAAGTTGGTATCAGAGCACTAGGTTACATAGGTCTCACAACTCATGGACAAACTTAGTAGAGTCTGAGGGGTCGGTATGAAAACGTCTGTACTCGCTCCCTAGGGGCTACTGAGTTAGGAAAAATCTCTCATTTGTTCTTTCTTGTCGTGTGATTTGGTTTATCAATGCTGATTGAATTTCTACTCTGTTCTTTCGCAGATGGAGAGAACACGTGCTTTCTCATCCACCGATCAGCAGTCCGAGCCCCAGGCAGCTCCCGCTAGGGGCAGAGGACGTGGCCATGCTAGGGGCCGAGGTAGGGGCAGAGCCTAGCCAGTAGTGGCAGCACCAGTGGCTGAGCCTCAGGTTGACCTTGATGAGGAGGTTCCGTCCCTAGCCCAAACAGTTCTGGTGGGCCCAGCTTAGGTCCCAGAGGGGTTTATTGCTACCCCAGTTATTCAGGATGCCTTGGTCCGGTTGGTTAGCCTTATGGAGAGTGTTACCCGAGCAGGATTGCTTCCTGTGGCACCAGACACTTCCCAGGCTGGAGGAGGAGCCTAGACTCCTGCAGCACGTACTCCGGAGTAGGTAGCTCCCCAGATTCAGATTCCACCGGTTGAGCCAGCTGCGGCAATTCAGCCGGGGGTAGTTGCACAGGCTAGTGATGGAGCGGCTACGTCCGCAGATGCTTTGTGGAGGCTGGACAGGTTCACCAAGCTCTTCACTGCTATATTCAGCGGAGCTTCTTCTGAGGACCCCAGATCAGAGTAGAAATTCAATCAGCATTGATAAACCAAATCACACGACAAGAAAGAACAAATGAGAGATTTTTCCTAACTCAGTAGCCCCTAGGGAGCGAGTACAGACGTTTTCATACCGACCCCTCAGACTCTACTAAGTTTGTCCATGAGTTGTGAGACCTATGTAACCTAGTGCTCTGATACCAACTTGTCATGACCCGGAATTCCCACCATCGGGATCGTGATGGCGCCTACTCATGGTAGCTAGGCAAGCCAACTTATTTACCTTTTCATTAATAAACAAATCTGTTAATAATTTATGGCATCAATAAGAAATATAGAATTCAATTATAATAATAATTATAATAAGGATAGTAATAGCGGAAGTCTAATTTATAAGTCTGAATCAAACGCAGAAAAGTCAATAATAGCCTCTACCCAAGATTTGGTGTCACATTACTCACGAACCACTAAGAATATACTAAATACAAAGGTCTGAAAGAACATAAAAGTTGTCTGTCTCGAAACAAGGAGGCAAAATTCTAAAAGAGAACATAAGGAAAAGACGCTGGGTCGGCGGACGCCTGCAAGTCTACCTCGGTCTCGTAAAATGGAAGCCTACTCCCGCACTAATACTGCTGCTGCTCTTCAAAACCTGGACCTGTGCAAAATGCACAGAAGTGTAGTATTAGCACAACCGAACCCATATGCTGGTAAGTGTCTAGCCTAACCCCGGCGAAGTAGTGACGAAGCTAGATTGGACACAACATAAACCTAAGTAGTTATAAATATACGACGGAAATCAAATACCAAACAACTAACAATATGGGAGGGGGAAACATGCTATGGGGGAAACATGAAAGGGCCTTGATTTTATGGCTTTTCGTCAATCTGGATCTGCCAAGACTTGGTGGAGGGATTATTGTTTAGCCAGACCAGCAGGGTCGCCGTCTTTGACTTGGGATGAGTTTATAGATTTGTTTCTAGAAAAGTTTCTTCCTGTTACTCAGAAGGATGCTTACCGGAGGTAGTTTGAGCGCCTCCAGCAGGGGTCTATGACGGTCACTCAGTATGAGACCCGGTTTATCGATCTAGCTCGTCATGCCATCGTCATACTCCCTACTGAGAGGGAGAGGGTGAGGATATTTATTGATGGTTTGATCCAGCCTATTCGTCTTCATATGGCCGGAGAGGCGGGTAGTGAAATTACTTTTCAGGAGGCAGCCAATGTGGCCCGGAGGATCGAGATGGTTCCGCCACAGGGGGTGGTCATAGGACAGACAAGAGACCCCGCCACTTAGGTCAATTCAGTGGTGCCCCATCTGGAGATAAGAATTCTTATGATAGGGGTCAGCCTTCCAGGCCCTTTCAGTCAACCCTCCAGGTTTCGCAGGGTGACCCAGGTGATCGTGGTTTTCGTGGGCATTATTCCGATCAGCAGTCACTCAGTGCACTGCCATCTCCCATCAGTGCACCGCCCCTTCAGAGTTTTCGTGGAGGTCATTTGGGTTGTCAGGGCCATTCTCATCGTACGGAGGGATGTTATGAGTGTGGTGAGTATGGTTACATCAGGAGAGCTTGCCCGAGATTGAGGGGTACACAGTCGTAGCAGCAGGGTCCTCGCCCCATGATTCAGACACCAGGTGACCCACAGCCTTCCCAACCAGCCAGGGGCGGGGGTAGGGATCAAAGAGGTAGAGGTCGAGACCGTAGAGGTGGAGGCCGGACCACCAGAGATAGGGGTCAGCTTGTAGCTAATTGTCCTAGAGACGTGGTTCAGGGAGGTGGTCCTGAGCCCCGGTTTTATGCTTTGCCAGCCAGATCAGAGGCTGAGTCGTCAGATGTTGTTATTACAGGTACTATTCTGGTTTGTGATAGAGATATGTTAGTGCTATTTGACCCTGGGTCTATATATTCATATGTGTCGTCCTATTTTGCACCCTACCTAGCTATGTCTAGTTATGCTTTGGACATTCCTATTTATGTATCTAGACCGGTGGGTGACTCCATAGTAGTCGACTAGATGCATCGTTCCTGTGTGGTTGTGTTTGAGGGTCTTGAGACCCGTGTTGATTTATTGCTTTTAGATATGGTGGACTTTGACGTTATATTAGGGATGGATTGGTTGTCCCCGTATCATGCTATCTTGGATTGTCATGCCAAGACTGTGACCTTGGCTTTGCCAGAATTGCCCCGACTAGAGTGGAGAGGGACCCCAGGTCGTGCCACACGTAGTGTTATTTCATATGTTAAGGCTCGATGCATGGTCAAGAAGGGGTGTTTAGCTTATCTGGCGTATGTTCGTGACTCCAGCGCAGAGGTTCCTTCGATTGACTCTGTTCCTATTGTCCGAGAGTTCCCTGAGGTTTTCCCTTCAGACCTGTTGGGTATGCCACCCGATAGGGATATTAGTTTCTGTATTGATTTGGCTCTGGGCACGCACCCCATTTCTATTCCACCGTATCGCATGGCCGTGCCAGAGTTGAAGGAGTTAAAGGACCATTTGCAGGATTTACTAGAGAAGGGTTTTATCAGGCCTAGTGTTTCTCCTTGGGGTGCGCCGGTGTTATTTGTGAAGAAAAAGGATGGTTCGATGCGGATGTGTATTGATTATCGGCAATTGAACAAAGTGATGATAAAGAACAAGTATCCACTGCCGAGGATTGATGGTTTGTTTGACCAGATTCAGGGAGCAAAGGTGTTTTCAAAGATAGACTTGAGATCTGGCTGCCATCAGTTGAGGATTAGGGTGTCTGATGTCTCTAAGACAGCATTCCGCACTCGGTATGGGCACTATGAATTTTTAGTCATATCATTTGGGTTGACCAATGCCCCAGCAGCATTAATGGAGTTGATGAACCGAGTGTTCAGGCCATATCTTGACTTATTTGTGATAGTCTTTATTGATGATATTCTAGTGTACTCCCGTAGCCAGGAAGAGCACGAGCAACACCTCAGAGTGGTTCTTCAGACTCTGAAGGATCGTCAGTTATATGCTAAGTTTTTGAAGTGCGGGTTCTGGTTGAGTTCGGTTGCATTTCTGGGTCCTATTGTATCAGCAGAGGGTATTCAGGTGGACCCGAAGAAGATTGAAGCAGTCAAGAATTGGCCTCGACCAGCTTCAACAATCGATATTCGGAGTTTCTTGGGATTAGCAGGTTATTACCGTCGGTTCGTGAAAGGATTTTCATCTATTGCAGCCCCGATGACCAGATTGACCCAGAAGGGCGCCCAGTTCAGATGGTCAGATGAGTGTGAGGCGAGTTTTCAGAAGCTCAATATAGCTCTGACCACGGCACCGGTGTTGGTTTTTCCCACGGGTTCAGGGCCTTACACAGTTTATTGTGATGCTTCCCGTATCGGGCTTGGTGCAGTATTGATGCAGGATGGCAAAGTCATTGCCTATGCTTCGAGACAGTTGAAGATCCACGAGAAGAATTATCCAGTTCATGATCTAGAGTTAGCAGTTATTGTTCATCCGTTAAAGATTTGGAGGCATTATCTATATGGCGTGACGTGTGAGGTGTACACAGATCACAAGAGCCTTCAGTACCTGTTCAAGCAGAAGGAGTTGAATATGAGGCAGCGAAGATGGTTAGAGTTGTTGAAAGATTATGATGTTACTATCTTGTATCACCCGGGTAAGGCCTATGCGGTGGCCGATGCATTGAGTAGGATGTCTGCTAGCATGGGTAGTCTTGCTTATATTCCGGCCGGCCAGAGACTGTTTTCTTCAGATGTTCAGGATCTGGCCAATCGGTTGGTGAGATTAGATATTTCTGAGCCTACCTGAGTGTTAGCTTGCACGGTCACTCGTTCTTCTCTATTGGAGCGTATCTGCGAGTGGCAGTTTGATGATCCCCATTTGTGTGTCCTGAGAGACACGATGCAGCATGGGGGTACCACAAAGGTGACCTTAGATAATTATGGTGTTTTGAGATTGCAGGGGCGAGTGTGTGTGCCCAATGTTGATGGGATTCGAGAGTTGATCTTAGCGAAGGCCCATAGTTCTCGGTATTCTATTCACCTGGCCGCCGCAAAGATGTATCAAGACTTGCAACAACATTATTGGTGGCATAGGATGAAGAAGGATATTGTTGCGTATGTGGCTGGGTGTTTGAACTGTCAGCTGGTCAATTATGAGCATCAGAGGCCTGGTGGTTTGTTTTAGAGGATTGAGCTCCCCTAGTGGAAGTGGGAGAGGATTACCATGGATTTCGTTACTGGACTTCCGTTGACTCGGAAGATGTTTGATGCTATTGGGGTCATTGTTGATAGGCTGACCAAGTCAGCGCATTTAATTCCACTGACAGTTTCCTATTCATCCGAGAGGTTAGCTGAGATTTATATCCGGGATATTGTCCGCCTTCATGTTGTGCCGGTATCCATCATTTCGGACCGGGGTACGCAGTTTAACTCACGCTTCTGGAGAGCATTTCAGCAAGATCTGGGCACCAATGTTCAGTTGAGCACAGCATTCCATCCTCAGACAGACGGTCGGTCCGAGCAGACTATAAAGATTTTGGAGGATATGCTCCGAGCTTGTGTCATTGATTTTGGAGGCTGGTGGGACCAGTTTTTGCCTTTAGCAGAGTTCGCCTACAACAACAGCTACCAGTCCAACATTCAGATAGCCCCATATAAGGCGTTGTTTGGTAGGCGATGTCGGTCTCCAGTCGGATGGTTTGAGCCGGGAGAGGCTCGGTTATTGGGTATGTCGATGCCCCCCTTTTCACCCTTTTAGGGAGGAATCGGGTTTACGACATTATGGACAAAATAACTCTTATTCCTTTTTGAGGAACCGGGCTATGGATTTTGAAGAGTCGCCACCAAATGATTATAGTGTATTAGGACACTTTTTAGAGAAAAGAAAGGATTCGAAGGAAAACCAGAGTTCGAGTAAGGTCTTGAGATTATCTCGAGGGGAAGGTGTTAGGCACCCCTCAAGATCCACTAGTGTGGTTCCCGTCCATGCTTAGTTGTGACTTTAAGAAGAGCAAGAGTAAACAAACAAGGTTTGCATATAGGAAATACAAATAAGTTGAAAGTTTCGAAAGGAAAGAGGGAAAAGATGCAAATGCTTTTTGGAAAGAAAACGTAAAATTTCTAAACCATATGAATAAAGGGAGAAGGTCCTAGGTTTAAATATAATATGGATCACATTGGTGCAATCTCCAGCAAGTCATTTCCGCACGAGATATTAGTGCACCATTATCATCATCTCCATATTCTACCCTTCCCACCTGTTAAGGTATTTAAGCGCGTTTGGTTTCGTTTACTTATTTCATGCTAGTACCCGTCCCAACCTATTAGTCCCGGGGTATTTAGGACTTCTAATCCTAAAAGGTAAAGGAAAGGGGATGAGGTCATATATAGAGTTTAAAGGTAAAAATGCTAAGGCGTCAATCAAAACAAATAGCACATAAAGGGAGTAAACAGACATACAAAGGCTGCACATATAAAAAAAAAAACCCTTAAGTCATACAGCAACCAGTTTAGCATGACTTGCAATTACTGATTTGTTCTTTTAAAATTAAACGGTTGACGAACTAATTTAACACATGGAGTTGGATAAAAAGCCTGCATTAGGCAACCCGGATCCAATTATTAGAACTGATGTATTTTAAACGGGTTATTGATTAAGAACCTAATGCAGGAGAGTTTAAAACAACAGATTAAAAATTACACAAGTTCAGAGATGGCTTTGAAAATCAGCAGAATTGTTTAAGTGAAATACAGTAGAGTTGTAAGGGAGAGTTCCGAAAATGAAAAGACTTTGAAAGTAAGAACGAGTTAAAGACTGTTTTGAAATAGTAGCTTCATGAGATGAATAAAAAATTCAGGTAAAAAGTTGAAAACTGTTTCAGGAAAGAAGATGCAGGTTTATAAAATTTAAGAGCATTGCAAACTGGTAAGAGTTTTCGAAATAAACAAGTTTGGACGAGTTTTGTTGAAAACGCTGAAGCTAATTGCCGTGTTATTGCTTACACAGATTTAAGCGAGTTTGAAAACCTATAGGCAGGATATCTATACCTTGATTTTTAGGTTTTGTTACTGTTATTAAACTGGTACGAAATGAGTATTTGATTATCCTTCAGTTTGCCTAGCGTTAATGTATTTCCTATAGGCATGATTTCTATATGCAACTAATTGTTTGATTATTAGGTCCTATAGGCAGGATTTCTAATGGTTGAGTTAAGAAATATTAAAAACCTACAGACATGGTATCTAAGTGACTGAGTTATAACATTAAATCCTACAGGCATGGTATCTATGCTTAATTACATGCAATAAAGTAAACCCCTCCCACACCCGTTACTAATAGTTCCCCGAGTTTCTTGTACAAAGATTATTTAAAAATCAAACTGAAATTAAAGATACATCAAAAGCTAACAGCTAGATCCAAATAGCCTAATTCAATCTTGATGTCCAACAACATGCGTTTAACCAATTCTGGATTCCAGGTTCCAAGGCCTTCTCTTAGAGTGTTTCAAAGTTCCAAGGGTTTTCAGGAAGCCCAGGCAATGCTTACACCTTAGAGATTGAATTGAGTAGTGCAATGTTTGCAATTACTCGCCCTTAGGCATCCAAGTTCAGAGGGAGATCCAGGGTCCCTAAGCATGGCTTACCACAGGGGGTAGGACTTAGGGGAAGACCAAAGCAAAGGATGGTCATACCCAGTCATGAGTGGGACTGGTACACCCCGACCTTTTACCTGGCTTGAACAAATAAGAGCAGAGTTGAGAAAGTCAGACTTAGGCCTGAATGGTGATTAGGACACCACAAGATTTGGGTCAAGCTCAACACATAACAGGGGTTAAGGGAATATGACTGATTAGAGTATAGGTTTAGGGCAACCTGGTTCTAAACTAGGGATGGCAATAGAGTACCAACCTAGTCTAAAACAGTACTCACACACAAAGGGGTTAGGGAAAGGGATTGATAAGGGAACATATGTATCAACAAACAGGATTAAGCCACGGGGATTTGGGGAAAAGGATGTACAGGAAAGTACTAATACAAGAATAACAGAATCAAAGACATAGGAACATGGGGTAAGGATATAACATGCTGAAGTTTAACTGCATAATGTAAGAAAGTCAAACATAAACAGGCATATGAAAAGGGTAAATAAACACGTAGTTTGGAGATGGTATTTAAATCATGGAAATACCAGTTGCAAACTCAAACAGTAAAGCAAGTAGGGTAGATAGAATCCTATAGCTTAGCCTTGTCTTTCAGCCGGCTAAACCCAAACAGCAGAACAAGTAGCAGAGCAGAGCAAAGAAGAGAAGAAAGAGTTTAATGAGTGTGAACTTGTAATTGTTCGTGTGTGTGTGAAGTAAAAGGGGTGGGGTTTTTATAGTTTTGAAAACATGTGGTAAGTAAGGCAAAAATATAATTCAATACCAATCAGAATCAATCAGGGGAAAGGACTTCCTTTAATTAAGGAGTCGAACTAGAGTAATAAAAGAGCAGAGTTTATTTAAGGAAAGAAGATCAGGAACACATTGGGTAATACAGGGTAAATACATGGGGAACTTAAAATACTCGGTTTAGGTAAATAAGGTAAGAGTAAAATCAATTGATCACATAGTAAATCAAGGAGTTATGAATTCGAACTCAGTATTGAATTCAGTCAGAAAAATAGGTCCAAATCAGTCAAAGAAAGAATCAAAATAGATTCATAGGAAATAAACCCCCCAAAATTAAGGTTATTTTGAAAGGGGAAGTCTGACTATAAAGAGATGCACAAACTTAAACATGCGAGGCTAAATTAAACTGAGTAGTCATGTAATCAAAGAGCAGAAGAACATAGCCATAAATGGAATTAAAAGTACTCGCAGACCTTAGCAAGAAATCAGAAGCACGAAAGGAGTTTAGATAGTTAGGGTTTTGAAATTAGACAGGCAGCAGACAATCACACACAAAACTCGGAAAACCCCCAAAATCTAGGGTTTTCATCACATTTCGAATGTAAAGAAGAAAGCATAGACGAAGATGAACTCAGAAAGAACATAAACATTCATGAAAAGCATAATGAAAGCAAAGAACACAGTAAAGAAGCTACTCGGAAACCCTAGAAATAACACGATAAGAAAAATACATAGAAATCCTAGTAGAAATACTTAGGACCTACAGTAAAAGTAAAAGAAATCACAATAGAGCAAATAAAATAGAAAATCGGAGAAACCATAAGTTTTAAGAAGATGAACAGTTCGAAACAAAATCGACAAAAATGTGGAAAACACTTTGAAATCTTAGAATATAACATAGGTCTGAAGCAGATCTTAAAGAGAAACAAAGATGAAGAACCTCGGAACTTAGGGTTTCAGAGAAAACCCTAGAAAAACGAGAAAGGCCTGGAATGGGCCGGCCCTGAGTTAGAGATGGACTCACAGGGCTAGGACTCAACGGAGATGAGCCGGAAAATGGCCATAGAACTCAAATCGGAGGACCTCTGAACCGGGGATCTTCAAGATCGGACTTCGATATTTGAACAAAGGGGCCATAGAAGGGAGTGGGGGTGAGTATAGGTTGCACGAAGCCTGGGAGGCCATGGTTTCCAGTGAAACAAGGTCGGAGAAGGGCTAGGGTTTCAGGGGGCTTGGGAGCGTTTGAGAGATGAAGGGGATACAAGGGCGGCTACTGAAGAGAAATGATTAGGGTTAGGGGGTATTGGATTAAAAAAGGAAGGGGTTAACGTAGACCGTTGATCATGTGCGAAGGTCGGGTTTATTTAATTGGGTCTGGGTCGGGTAATTTTGAAATTGGGTAGTGTAATTGGGGGTTAGATTGGGGCTGGAATTGGGCTAGGATTGAAATTAAAAAGGGCTACAATTTAAATAGCCAATTTTCCCCAATTTTAATTTTATAAAATAGTAAATGATGTTCAACAATCAAATTAAAATTACTGAGTTAATAAAAAATGCATAAGTACCGATTTAAAAATATTTGGAATGATTTTTTATTACAAATGCTATTAAATCGAGAAATAGGCTAAAATTGCAATTTCATGCAGTTTTAATTTAAAAATACCAAACGGACTTGTAAAATCATGTAAAAATCATGTAAATTATATTTTGTATAAATGTGAGAATATAATAAATTATTCACCAAAATGACAAGTTTTGGGATTAATTATTGGATTTTATAGTACAAAATAGGCCATAAATTGGTTTTAAAAATCATTAAAAATGTGGAAAAAATACCAAAATCTTTGTGGATGTTTATACATGCATATACATGCTAATTTGAAAGTATTTTGAGTATAAAAATACATAGGGAAAAATTGGGTATCAACAGGGTACTGACTTAGTTCAGGAGGCCTTAGATAAGGTAAAGATCATTCAGGAGAGGCTTCGTTCAGCTTAGTCTAGGCAGAAGAGTTATGCAGACTGTAAGGTCCGAGATGTAGCTTTTATGGTTGGTGAGCGGGTATTTCTTCGATTTTCGCCTATGAAGGACCATGAATGCTTGTCTTTGGACGGTTAGGATGACGTCCGAAGACAATGATGTCCTGGGCCATGAAGAGCATAAAGTAAGGGTTCGCAGGCCATGAAATGATGTTCTCGGTCTATGCAGATGGTGCCTCCGAACTACGACGCCTTTGAACGAGTTGGCGATCTTTCAGCCTATGAGAAGGTGGCAATCTTTCAGCCAAATGAATGCACAGGGTGGCGATCTTTCAGCTAGAGTGAGAATATAAAGCGGGTGGCGATATTTTAGCCGAGCGAGAATTTAAAATGCAGGTGGCGATATTTCAGCGAGTCGAAAAATAAAGCGGCAATATCTCATCCATGCAGTATGGAGACAATGTTTAGTCTCGGAAGGAAGATAGGTAGCCTTATGCAATGGAGATGGAGACAGAGCTTAGTCTCGAAAGGAAGATAATAGCCTTATGCAGGATGGAGGTAGAGCTTAACCTCGGAAGGTAGAGAACAGCCTTATGCAAAAATGCAGATGGAGACAGAGCTTAGTCTCGAAAGGCAGATAATAGCCTTATGCAACATGGAATGTAAAAGCGAATGGTAGTAGGTTTTCTTAGCTGATAGACGGTTTGCAAGATTAGGACTGCTGGGGAGTGCGGATAGTGACCCTATGAGAGTTTCGATCCTGAGGAGTGAAAGTGCTTTGATTCGTAACCTGAATTCCTGCATCCAAAGAAAAATCATGAGTTTTGTGGGGGGGAGGTTAGTTCGTATCCTCCAGCTTTTGGCATTGTGTATCATGGGGTAGCGTTGCTAAACGATGGTGATGCAAATGATGCTTATGCATGACTTAGTAAATATAATGCGAGTATGTATATATATGTAAAATAATTTTATTTTGGATGAACCAACGACTGCAACGTGGTTCAAGACACGACAACCTTGCTTGTTCCGAAATTTTAAGGGTCCTCCTCAAAATTCTGCCCCAGTTTACTAGGTTGGCACTACTGACGGCTATGCTGGACAACTAAATGCGGAACAATCCCAGAATTTTGAGGGACCTCCTCAAAATTCTGCCCCAGTTTACTGTGTTGGTGCTGATGAAAAGACTGAAATTCTTGCTTCGGAAATTTGTGGGTCCTCCTAAAAATTCTGCCCTCGTTCCAATTGCGGGGGAAATGGAATTTTTATTAAAATGTGACCGAACCCATTGGGCTTCCTACGTATCCCCTCTTAAACGGGAATCAGGTTAGGCGTAGTTCAAATTACATTATGAAGAAAAAGCGTATGATCAAATGTAGTATCTTTTTACTGCGTCTGAGTTGATAGGCTTCGGCCAAACTTCTCCGTCCATTTCTACGAGAATAAGGGCTCCTCCAGTCAGAACCCGATGAACCATGTACGGACCCTTCCAATTGGGAGAGAATTTCCCCTTGGCTTCATCTTGGTACGGAAATATTTTCTTTAGTACCAGCTGTCCTGGCGTGAATGTCCTTGGCTTGACTCACTTGTTGAAAGCTCTGGACATTCTGTTCTGATATAATTGACCGTGACAGACAGCATTCATTTTCTTTCCATCAATGAGAGCTAATTGCTCGTAGCGACTTTTGACCCATTCTGCATCATCCAATTTTGCTTCTTGTATGACCCTCAGGGAGGGAATTTCTACCTCGGCGGGGATGATTGCCTCTGTACCGTAAACCAGCATGTAGGGAGTAGCCCCAGTTGATATGCGGACCGTGGTACGATAACCCAGTAAGGCGAATGACAACTTCTCATGCCACTGCTTGTGCTTTTCGATCATCTTCCTTAGTATTTTCTTCTTGTTCTTATTGGCTGCTTCTACAGCTCCATTCATCTGCGGTCTATAAGCCGTAGAGTTCTTGTGTTTAATCTTGAATGTTTCACATATTGCCTTCATCAGGTCGCTGTTGAGATTAGAACCATTGTCGGTGATGATTGATTCCGGAATCCCGTGACCCATTTGGTGAAGTAATCAATTGCCACTAGGATGAATCTGTGCCCATTTGACGCGGCTGGTTCAATTGGTCCAATGACATCCATTCCCCAAGCGGCAAACGACCATGGCGAGCTTGTTGCAGTAAGCTCTTTTGGAGGACCCTTGATCATGTCTGCATGTATCTAACAACGATGGCATCTCCAGACATACTGGATGCAGTCTGTTTCCATAGTCATCCAAAAATACCCTGCTCGAAGTATCTTCTTTGCCAAAGCTAAACCATTCATGTGCAATCCGCAGGTCCCTGCGTGCACTTCCTCCAATAGTTTGGTTGCCTCTCTCGCCTCGACGCATCTTAATAATCCTAGATCGGGAGTCCTCCTATACAGGATTCCTCCGCGATTAAAGAAGTTGTTGGACAATCTCCGAAGTGTTCGTTTCTGAGTAGCATTGGCAAGTTCTGGGTATTCTCCTTTTGTCAGGTATTCTCCGATATCATGGAACCAAGGTTTCCCGTCGGCTTCTTCCTCGACGTGAGCACAATAAGCAGGTTGGTCATGAATCTTGACCGAGATGGGATCAATAAAGTTTGTATCAGGATGCTGGATCATAGACGATAAAGTGGCTAAGGCATCGGCGAACACATTTTGTATTCTGGGAACATGCTGGAATTTTGTCTTTCTGAATCTTTTCCTCAACTCCTGTACATGATGCAGATAGGGGAGTATTTTGGAATTCTTGGTT
>MU758592.1:10971-21109 GCA_026770625.1 Nicotiana glauca
ATATATATATATATATATATATATATATATATGCTCAGGCTTTGACCTTTCATGATTTACTGCTAATTATTGTAAAAGAGGAAAAAGCAGATAAAGGAAAAAAATGTAATTAAGAGCATGATTATGACTTTCATGATAATTTTCGTATAAATGAACTATTTATGCTCTAAGTTGTACATCATTATTGTGATATTATCTTGACCTAGTGGGTATTAAGTCGACCTCTCGTCTCTACCTCTTCGAGATTAGGCGGGATACTCACTGGGTACATATTGCTTTTGTACTCATGCTATGCTTCTGTACTATGTACAAGTTTTGAGGCCGTTTCATCTGGTTACCGATCGGGCACGTGCTAGTGAGCTGCGGCAGAGACTTCTACGATCAGCTGCTTCCCTTCCTACGTCGCTCAGCAGCCGGATGGAGTCTTTTTTTGTATTTTTGTTGTCTTTCTTTATTTCAGACAGTAGGATAGAGGTGTTTGTAGGTTCTACTAGATGCCCATACTTATGACACCAGGTCTTGGCACACACTTTAGTAGACTAGTTTTGTGTTGTAATATTATGTCCCTACATGGATTACAGTATTGGGTTTCTGAAAAACCCCCCTTTGGGATGCTTATTCCCCTTCTTAAAAATAGCGATGTTGTTAAACTTAAAAATGTATTCCGCACTTGGCTGGCCCGGCAAGGTTGTTGGGCGCCATCATGACCTGTTATGGGAATGGGTCGTGACAGTTTAATTACTTAATAGAGTCAAAAAACAAGAAGCCCTAAAAATCAATGTTACTGATCAAAGGGTACATGGTGATGGAGAGGAGGAAAACATGTCAAAAACTACAGGTGAAGTTAATAGTTCTAATGACGCAGATGGGGAAGAAGCTGAAGGTTTTCATGAGCAGCTGCGTAAGGATCATGTTCTTGATAAGGAATCCAATCAAGATGAGGAAATCATGTCAAAAGCTGCTTGTGAAATTTCTAGTTCCAATGAAGTGAATGAAGAAGTTAAACCATTTCTTGATGACATTTCAAGTACTTCTGCCAACGTGCAATGTGCTACTCAGTCGAGTTACAAATTTGAGCAAGCAGGAGCTGCTTACAATGTTGAGCGGGTAGAGGTAATCTCAAAGGAAATCTCCGTAGCTGAAGAATTAACTGAGACAACTGGCATACATTGGTAAGAAATCATATTTGCAGCTCAATAGCAATCTGCATTTATGCAGTACTGCAGCAAATGAGAATCTCAAAAAGCAAGCAGGAAAAAAGAAAAAAGTGCCCAGAATGTTTAATGGAAATGGGCACTATTAGTAGCTATGTACAGGAGTTGGGAGGATACACATAAGGGTGAAATTGTATGAAAGCAAAATGATGATTACTAAAAGCTCGAAATATGCTCATGGCAACTTTATAATGGCAATATATTGGACTACATATACAACTGAAATGGCAGCAAAACTCTTGAATATAAAATCAATGCAGCATATTTAAAAAATTGTAAAGGTTCCATATTTCAAAAAGTGAGCCTCATATTAAATGACATCTAAAAGCTGGAAGTATGCTCATGGTAACTTCATAATAGCAATATATTGGACTGCATATACAACTGAATTGGCAGCAAAACTCTTGAATATAAAATCAATGCAACATATTTCAAAAATTGTACTAAAATGCACTTGTTTTGATAGGAGGGTTACCTTAACATCAGTTGGCATGTTCTGCAAGCGTTCCTTCTTTGTAGCATATTTCTTGAAATGATCATGGAACCTACTACGACGATATCTATACAAATTATTAGCTGTTGTAAGGATAGTGTCCCGATTGTGTTGTGTGTCTGGTAGTTGGAAGGTCTCCTGAATTCAAAACAAACTTAAGTGAACTTACTAATGAATTTCGATTGTCTTCCAAAAAGAATCTGGAATTGAAAGTTTGCTTATGTGTACTGGACCAACAAGAAAATTATGAGAGAGTAGAGTGAATTACCAGCATATGAGCAGCAATCCTATCTTTTTCTACATCAGAAACTTCCTTCCAATTCTTGACATCATGCCTAGCATTATGCATAAATTTAACAGAAAGCTCGGTAACGAAATCATTAGCTCTAGGACCTACTGCTATAGTTTGATCTGGCGGAATAATCACTTTCAACTTTCCATTGTCACTATCTTTGCGTTTCTTTTGGATTGAAAGCCCTGTTGTCTTCCCCCTTCCCTTTCTCTTTTGACCTTCAGCTATATATGAAAATATGTTGGTGTATAGTAAACACAATATATACAAGCTAATTTAACAAATGAATTAAATTATCTGGCGGTGGGTTTAATATTACATCAGCAGTTCCAGCATTATTAGAAACATGCACATCTGTCATCATGCTAGGCTGAAACATACAACAACAACTATCCAGTTCATTATAGAACTAAAAACTACATAATGATAATCATGCTTCCTTGTGGTATTCCGGTGGTTAATCATGTTATTTAATTTGATTAAGAAAATTTTATCTTTCTACCTCCAAGGATAGTTGTATATTCTGTTTGGTGTGTTTGGGATTTGCATAAAATTATCACGGTCAAAATATCAACCCATTATGATGGCGTCTAACTGTCATGACCCGTATTGACCACCGGCAGGATCGTGATGGCTCCTACTCTTGAAAGCTAGGGAAGCGAACAAATACATTTCTAATGCAGTAATTATTAACCCAAATAGTAACAAATAATAGCTAAAGCTAAGCAGATATAATGTGCGGAAGTTTCATAACAATTCAAAACTCTAAAACATGGCTACCCCAATTATGTGGTGTCACAATTCAGAAACGTCTAAGAATTTCTAGAAATACTGGATTAAAGGAAAAATACATCTGTTTCTTGGAATGAGTAAAAACAGCAAATAAGATAGAGGGAAGGGGAGTCCAGGGTCTGCGAATGCCGGCTGATCTACCTTGAGTCTCATACGGACTAAAGACAGCAACCTCGAACTCTGATCAGTATGGTCCTGTACCAGGATGTGCACGGAAATTGCAAAGTGCTGTATCAGTACAACCGACCCCATGTACTGGTATGTACCGAGCCTAACCTCGGCGAAGTAGTGACGGGGCTAGAACATGACAAACAATATAAACCTATGCAGTAACCAATATACTAACAGAATAACAAGTATTAAAACTGAGCAGAAATAAACGGGAAGGGGAAACATGCTATGGGGTTTTCGACATAAAGAATCACAACAGTAAAGGAACCTAAATAACTACAACACTTGAACCTATACCAACAAATAAACACAGCAAATATAAAATGCACGACATCACTATTCGTACTTTTACTCTCAATCCTCACCCTCCAATCAATAATAGAAACGTACATGACATCACCCTTCGTGTTTTATTACTCTTCCTCACCATATGAATAATAGAAATATGCACGACATCACCCTTCGTGCATTATCACTCTTCCTCACCATATGAATAATGTAAATGTGCATGGCATTACCCTTCGTGCTATCACCCTTCCTCACCATATGCATAAATTGAAATGATCACGACATCACTCTTTGTGCTTTATGACTCTTCCTTACCATGAGCCACAACCGAAATCATAACAAATTGGCGAGGGCATCATAATCAAATAACTTCATTTCATCATTTTATTTCACAAAAAAATCTCATCTCGAGCCAGTACTCAACCAATATCCAAAACCAAGAAAAGCATTGCATGACTTGTTTAGCATGGGTAATAACTAGTTTCCGCAAGAACAATACGTTTAAAGAAACACAACGGTCACAAGTATAAGACTCACTCGCATGCCATGACCCTACAACAATGTATGGATACTGGTCACCATACCTATATGCCGTACTTAACAACTAAAAAAGTAGCAAATAAGGAAACAACACCTAATCCATCGCGCTAAGGTTAGCCACAATACTAACTTCGATTCCACGACCATAATCAAACCTCAATTATCGCGTTACCTATCAATTCCACCTCTAATCCGCTGTATCTAACCATAATTAAATTAATAAAATCAATAAATACTAAAGAATTCAATTCCAATGCTTAATTATAGGTTTTCCAAAATTTCCTCAAAAAGTCTAAAACCAACCCAGGCCCGAGAGTTGGGGAAGAACTCTTCTTTGAAAAATCGCCTATGGGAATTTAGGGTTTTAAAATTTGAGAGAATGAGTTGAAATCCCACTTAAGTTGTGTTTTGATAAGTTTCAGATGTCGTTCTTGTGACCAGAGCTTTGCAATTGCGAAGCTCACAAATGCGAGATAGCATCGCAAATGCGAACTTGCTCCATGTCTGCTACTGTCGCAATTGCAAAACTTTGGTCACAGTTGCGATGGTAGCTACTCCTGGATGACTTCACAAATGCAAAGCTACGTTCGCAAATGCTAACTATTTTGGCCCAGGACATCATCGCAATTACGATAAAACCCTCGCAATTCCCAAGCTTGTGAAGCTCGCAGAAGCAAAGCATAATCTCGCAATTGCGTGATACCAGATGCAATACTAGATTTTTCTAAGTCCAAACTGGCCTATCAATTACTCACCCGAGCCTACGGGGCTCAAAACAAAACATGAACACAAGTCTAAAAATATCATACGGATTTACTCATGTGATCAAATCGCCAAAATAACATCTTAAATAATGAATTTAACACCAAAACTCATGAAATCCTTAAGAACATTGAAATTTTTATTTTCACAACAGGACGTCCGAATCAAGTCTAATCAGTCCCGTATCTCACCAAATTTCACAGACGTGACTTAAATACTAAATCAAACTTGTTTCGGGCTCTGGAACCAAAACACGAGCCAGATACAAATGATATCACACACTTTCTATTTCTAAAAGTTTTTATATTTTCCAGCAAATAAGTTTCTTTAAAAATTTATTTCTTTGGCTAGGGACCTCGGAATTCGATTATGGGCATATACCCAAGTCCTATATTTTACTACCGACCCTACGGGACTGCCAAATTACAGGTCCAGGTCCATTTTCCAAATATGTTGATCGAAGATAAATTTAATTAATTTTAGTGGTAAAATTCATTATTTTTTCTAAATTTCACATAGAAGCTTTTCGGAAATGCTCCCGTATTGTGCACGCAAATTGATGAGAATTAAAATGAAGTTTTTAAGGCCTTGGAACATGGAATTAGATTCTAAAACGAAAGATGACCTTTAGGCCATCACATTCTCCACCTCTAAGCAACTGCTCATCCTCGAACGAACATAGAAAAGTACCTGAGTCGATGAAAAGATGGGGATATACGGGACTCCTTGGTAACTGCCTCAACAGGATGAACTCTCCATTACACACGAACCAAAGGGTAACTCATTGATCTCAACAATAACCTTCCGGTCTAGAATAGTATACGCGGCGAAATCAGAAGACTTGGTTTCTCGCTGTCAAGAAATTTCAGAAGCATGTCCTGAGACCCCGAGGCAGGGGGTCGCGACTAAATTCTCAACCTTAGGACTCGTCGAAGCCCGACATGGAGAAAAAAATGAACGAAGCCAGGATAGAGGGGGAGGCCCTCTTGGCAAATGGCTACGTTTGACAGGCCCGACCTATCTGGGGCCTATGCTGAAGCATCATGTCAAGCCATCCCATCACCGCACTTTATAACTAATCCCTAAATACTTGTAGCCGAGTCTCCCGTCTTATATAAAGGGGAATTTCCCCTCCTTGTAAACGGGTGATGTTGCCCAATTTCTCCACAAGTGCAATAATATCTCTCTCTCTTTTCTTCTAAGCGGATCACTCTCACAGGCCCGAGGCCTCCTAATCATTTATCATTTTCATATTTGTTGTTGACCATATTTTCTAATATTGGCGATATAGAGCCTTGCTTAATCATACCTTTAACTATTATCCCATCCCCGGCTGTCCCGATAGTTCGAGATCGATACAAACGCCGACACTGAGGTTCCATCGATCACCCCTGCACTCGGGCAACAGGCCCCTTTGTTTTGATTACTGCCTTGTTTTAGCTCGCATTTTACCATTATACTTCACGTTCTTAGCATCAAATGCTTTAACAACTAGCTCGCGAATAGATCACGTATTTTTAGAATCTTATTTACTAATTTACTTGTTACCATTTTCACGGTAAATAGTTTGGCGCCCACCGTGGGGCTAAAAATAATAGTGATTATTTTATTGCTGGTTTCATCACTCAAATGCACATTATATTTCAAACTTTTTATTGTCCAAGATCCTTTGATTTCAATCCAAAATGTCAGCTCGGTAAACAGAGTTGAGAACGACAATGTCAAAAATTATGAGAAAATGGCGTGGCTATCCCAGCCACTGGAGCACCTCCGCGGAATCCTAATATCGTTTCCGAATCGATCCTAGTGGACGCGGATTCATAGGACGCACAACAAGTCGACAAAATTTCTCACACCGACAGGAGTGTACGACACAGTGACCAATAGTAAGCACAAGAAACCCAGACCCGGGTAGAACATGAAGTTAGTTTTTATGGTATTATTAAAATGTTGTAGGCACGACAATTGGCTACCGCTCAGCTGCAAAGTTGCCCGGGGACCCCCAATGCAATAGCGACGGAGACACCTCCTTATGATGAGCCAGTATTCGAGAGATCAAGTGATGACGGCTTAGTAACCGACCTCGCCGCAGTTAGGATGCTTGGGAATCTCTTCAAAATGATCTAATCAGGTTTGTTGAAGCTCTTACAGTGACCGTCTCCAGAGGAAACAGTCCCGGAACTCGCTTCGTAGAAACTTGGAATGCTTGAAATCCCTAGGTGCGACAGGACCTCAGATCCCTATTGGCGCACCATCACTTGCGTGTGCTCATTCAGAGGCAGCGACACCCGAGATGCTGGGTTCGAGCCCATATCGTTTAGTAAGTTTGAAGAAACTCTTACGAGAGGAACCATAACGCAACACTATTGCTTGGCACATAACCTCACAAACTCGTTTACAATACCAGCGTGGTCCTCCATGAAAGCGCGCACCAGTGCCATCAAAGCAGTACCGAGAAGGCCCGATACACCTAAGGCCAAGCGAAGAAGAGATGAAATTCCACGGGAAGCCGCACCCCGTTCCTTGATAAAATGAATGAGATCGCTCCCAGTTTTGGATGATCGACCAATACAGGCCCTCACCCGAAGCCTAAGCGAAGCATGCCTAATGACTCCAGGGCAGTTCGAGCGAATCTTGATCAGGTACCCAGCCGAGGTCCAGTTGGATGCCAACACCCGGCACCAAACCCGAATTGGGCCCATGAACAACCCTTCAGGAACCTCATTGGGTTTGGTATATCCAAAAAGACTCCCGACAAAGAAGATGATACAAAGCATATGGAGGTATCATCCATGTGTGGCGAATGGAAGGAACGACT
Organism: Nicotiana glauca; assembly: GCA_026770625.1. NCBI lineage: Eukaryota > Viridiplantae > Streptophyta > Magnoliopsida > Solanales > Solanaceae > Nicotiana > Nicotiana glauca. The sequence continues at coordinate 18,342 of MU758592.1, forward strand.
TGAGATGCAACCTCCCTCACCACACTAGGGAGATAGACGGAGGACAACGTCCTTGAGGAACCTCCAATAGAACCAGATTCAACAAGGAACAGCTAATAGGGAAACCCCGCCCAACCGAGTGCGATTTCAACATTGCTATACCAAACATTGTGATCACCATATGTAAAGCTGGGAACACCAGGCGGCTTAGACCTGTTCGACCAAGACACCTCCAAGACAATAATCGACCGGCGTTGGAACTGCAGGGTGCGCGGGGTCACCAACTCAAGGGAACAACAACCGTGCTATTCAATAGATGTCACCACCAAGTATCATCGAGTAGTCAGGCTCGAATCCAGCTCCAAGGGAGGAAGGATATCGGGAAAAGGGAAGCTGATAGGCCACAGTGTATTGCAACGACAGTAAAAGGGCAGCGACACTCTTAAAAGATCTATAAAATGTAAAGAGAAAGTGCTCATTTCAAGGAAAATACAGTCCTGAGGAATATACCTAAAGGACACCCTTGCATCCAAGGAACGAGAAGCCGAGACTTTGCCTATGCCTCGTATCCACACGTAGGTAACCCCCTCCCTCATTTAAACTATTCCAAATAAAGCATGTGTTCATGAGTGAAGGTGGTTCGACCAACTATACCAACAACGTCAGGCCAAAGCCAATAGGGAAGTTCAGACTAATGAACCAAATCAGTCCCACAACCCGAATCTTTGGTGGATTCCAGACGATGACCGCCACAATAATCTGGAAGGCCGCTCGCTTGAGCTCAGACTAGAACATGGAGCCTGCTAAGTGCAGACATTTTATTTCAAATGACAAAAGGAACACTGCCCAGAGGCAATTTCGACCCCACTCTGCCGAAATCATCGCTTGAGCTCATACTAGAACGCGGAGCCCGCGAAACGCAGACATTTTATTTCAAATGACAATAGGCACACCGCCCAGATGGTATATGATACGTTCAAGGTATCATCTGGCGAAGATTAGGCTTCATGGTGTATCGGTAACTAGTATATCAAATTGAGGAGCTCAGTTTATGGCTAACTTTTGGAGGACTTTTCAGAAGGGTTTAGGCATATAAGTAAATCTCAGCACTGTATTTCATCCGTAGACTGACGGACAGGCTGAACATACCATTCAGACACTTGAATATATGCTACAAACATGTGTTCTCGATTTCAAAGGGAATTGGGATGACCATCTCCCACTCATAGAATTTGCCTACAATAATAGCTACCATTCCAAAATTATAATAGACCCATATGAGGCATTATATGGAAAAAGATGTAGATCACCAGTTGGATGGTTCAATGTCGGTGAAACAGAATTATATGGGCCAGATTTGATTCACCAAGCCATTAAGATGGTGAAAATTATACATGAGCAATTAAGGACGACACAAAGCAGGCAACAGTCTTATTTTGATGTTCGACGTTATGATCTGGAGTTTGAGGTTGGTGATTGGGTTTTCCTGAGGATCTCACCGATGAAAGGTGTTATGCATTTAGGGAAGAAAAGTAAGCTGAGTTCGCGGTATATCGGGTGGTATAAAATTCTTCAACAAATTGGAAAGGTTGCTCATGAGTTAGAATTGCCATCAGAATTAGAATTTGTCCACCTAGTATTCCATTTATCTATTTTGAGGAAATGTATTGGAGACCCTTCTCGGGTCGGCTGTATCAAAGATGAAAAAGTTAGAGAGGATCTATCATATGAAGAAGTGCTAGTGCTATATTAGATCGACAATTTATCAAGCTGAGAACAAAAGATGTAGCATCCGTCAAAGTATTGTGGTGGAATAAGAATATGGAAGAAATGACATAGGATGCAGAAGAGGAGATGAAGTCTAAATACCCTTAACTATTCCAAAATGAATATATAAAGGATGCTGGCAGGACGTAGGATACATTGGAAGGTTAAACAAGTCTACAAGGTAAGCAATAACTTGAGAACACTCTTCCTTAGTACAAAATGGTGATATGCAGATAATGTAAATATCCATAATGCTTTGTGTAGCGTTGTGAGGCTATGTGTTGTACTTAAATGCTTGTAAGTTATAGGGCCAAATTGACTAGAAATTTCTGTTGGAATCCACGATGATTTGGACTCCCCATAAACCTTTACATTCTAAGACAAATGTTCCTAAGAGGGGGACAGTGTTACAACCCATAATCATGTATGTTAGCTCATGCCATAAGGTAGTCAATGTAAATCAATGAAGAGATTATCTTTAACATGATAAGTAGTTAATCCTATTAGTTTTAAATTATACAAAGGTGTATAAGGGTGGTTAACAAGTGTTAGAATTTAAACGAATCAAGGATGTTGTTAGCCGTATTTTTGGGTAAAACAAGAGGTGCTTAATACTCTCAATAGGTAGTGCTTAAGGTATTTGAATCATATAATATCTGTATCATAAGTCTTGAAGTCAAATAAGTTATGAGACAAAAGTCGACAAAAGTTATCGCAATCCGTGCTGGTTCATAAATTTACTTAAACATTAGGTCAATTGTTACTAAGCTTTTCTCCCAATTTACTTAGAATTATGGGGTGATCTACCTACCAAATGTAAGATCTATAAGTCTAGTTTTCAATGCATTAAGCCGTTTGTTGATACGATTTGGGAGTATAGAGATATTTGCATTTTTGCGAGACTGCACGAAGCACCTCTATGGGGCCCACTTAGGCGGTTTAAGACATTTGGATATATATATATATATATATATATATATATATATATATATATATATATATATATATATATATATATATAT
>MU758593.1:0-11491 GCA_026770625.1 Nicotiana glauca
TTTTTTTCAACAAGTAAAGTAGTAAATTCAAATATTTTGCATCGCCTTAGTAAGTTCATCATAATCAATATGAACTGATTGACCTTCTTCTCGAGTGTTAAATTCAGATGGGTTTTCATGTGTTAATATATCTCCAAGTTCCTCCTCTTCTGGGCTATCAACATCTCCCTTTCCTTGATTTCTTCTTTTTGATCTAATCCAATCTCTGAAACATACTAAAACTTCCAAAGCATTGCTTCCCAATGAGTGGTGGGTGCCTCCAAGTTGTTGTCTTACTTGGCTAAATGCACTCTCCGATGCAACGGTAGAAATTGGCACATTCAGCACGTCCCGAGCCATAGCGAAAAGAACAGGATATTGCTTTCCATTTTCATGCCACCATCCCAATGGTGAAAATTCCTTTGTGCGAGGCTTTTTTTTGCTTCTGCAAGTAGAATTGAAGTTTATCAATGTTCCTGCTACTGGTTTGAGTGTTAGAAAATGTAGAAAAAATATTAAAACTATCAAGGCCTTCTTCATACTTGTAAAAAATAAAGTATAAGCTAAAATTAAATATGCAATTAAAATATTAAATAAGAGAAAGAGCTGGAGGGAGTGCACCGAATTCGACAATAAATTGAGCACTTGATTATGCAATTTCGGTGTTACCACGAACAAACGTCAAGCAAATATTTCAATTTTGAACTTCAAACTTCAAATCTCGAATGACAAATTCCGATAAATTAAATTCAAGAAAAGAGAGCCAAATAAAAATTATATAATTAGAAGATGAAATCTTGCAAATTGAAGAATGAGAGAAATTGAGAATTTGAGAATTGAAATTGAGATATGAAATTTGAGTGAAGAAATGAAGAAGAGGGGGGTGGTATTTACAGATTTTAAAAAGGTTAATTTTGTAAAGTGTTAAAAACATAAAATTAAAAAAAAATGCCCATTTATGAAATAAATCCGTTGGCCAACGGATATGTGCAGAAAAGCTGGCCCTCCAACGGATAGTGGGCCCATTTGTTATGCAAAATTCAAAAAAAAAAGTTACTGTTAACCGGGCCAGTTCTGATCCGGGTTAACCGGTTTGGGCACTGTTCACGCCAAATAGGTTACCCGGTTCCGGTTAACCGGATCCCAAACCTAAACCTAACAAACCCGTCCTACCCCCTACCCAACCCCTTATAAACCAGGCCGGTCCGGTCCCGGTTTGTACCGGTCCGGGCCGGTCCGGTAACGGTCTGACCCGGCCCGTTTGATAGCTACCGTCAAAACCAGAGGTTGGTCACTCATACCCAATATGTAAAAAGTAGAGAAGTTTTATTTTTTGTCTCGTACAACTAACACTAGTTGTGTGAGGCTCTTTTTTGTCTCATAAATTTGTGGACCTCAATCTTACACTTCTGGGTCCACAGAAATCTGGGTCTACAAATTGGTAAGACAAAAAGGAACCTCGTACAATCATATTGAATGAGACACAAAATAAAATTTTCCTAAAAGGTAACCTTCAGTTTACCAACTTGTAGTTTTTGTTGGTAATCTGGTACTCGTATTTTAGTTTTTAATTCAATAGCTAGTTTGATTTGATTTTTAGGATTAAGATAGAGTTTCATCATAAATTTTCAAATTTGTTTTAAAAATCTGATTTAGGTGAAATTTAGTTTGAAGATTAAAATTTATTTGTGTATACGATGGAAATCAAGGCTATCCGATTTCATCCTTCGATGGAAAAAGTGATACCACATCGGAAGACCAAGACGTCGAGCCCAGGGCCGAAGTTCCTTTCCAAGGTCGAGGTCGATATCACTTACCGAAGTCAGAACAAGGCATATTTCAAGATGGTGCCGGTATAGTTCAGTAACGGAAAGAGAGAAATACCCACAACGGAACGAAGATCACGGCGTGAATTTCGAAATGGCTCGATCCTCGGCGGTTACTCGGTTGATGAGTTTCTACTATTATTAGAAGTGTACCTTATTTAGTACTCTCATATTATATAAAGGGGATCCCATTCATTTGTAATCATCATTGTTCACCGAAAAAAAATATATGTTCATTAATTTCTTGCTATTTCACTTACTGTTTATCGAAGTTGCTTAATAATTCGCTATTTCTATTATAACACCTCGAGACTATCATAGGTCGAGGTCGAGACCTGGCTTGCACACTGGTTTGATTTACTTTGTTCTCTAATTTATCTATTTAATTCCTTATTTATCAATTGATATTGAATTAAATCATATATCCTTAAAACTACAATATAAGTTTAATTGTTACTCAAATTTTAGGGTAAACAGTTTGGACATAACTTTTAAAAACATATTTCACTTTTATTTTTTGAAAAAATAAATAAAATGTGACTTATACCCATAAGTTCTAAGAACTATCAAAAATACACAACAGTACAAAATAAATAATTAATCCCGTATATGCAGAACCTTCATCCATGCCATTCATTATTATTATCACAAACCATAGTCCTAAACATAGAAAAGTTTGGCACAAATTTATCATTTTTATAATGAACTACATAATATACTATCCTAAAACCATAATCTGATATTTTAATATCAACTGCTAATAACACAATTACTAACTACCATAATTTATTAAATTAAAATAATATTACAAGATCCATCAGTCCAAAAGAAAATAATTGTAATTAGTTGTTGGTTAGTTGGGTCATAATAGATGTTGGTTTGTAAAATACAAAAGTTTGGGTAATTTTTAAATTATTAAAAAATTAAATAGTAATATTTTGGGCCAAAACACAAGTCTAGAGCTAGTTTTGGGATTTGAAAATATTATTTTCAAAATCTGCCAAAACATGGTTAAATCTATAAACAAATATGTTTTTGCCAAAAAAAATGGAAAAAATTTGGCAAATTCAACTATCACTCTCCTTTAAGGGATTTTCAAATAAAAATTATTATATTATATTATATTATTTTATATTATAAGGACATTTAAAAATAATTATATGTAATTGTTAATAATAATATAATAATTATATGCAAGGACATTTAAGTGATAATCCTTTCTTCTCCCATAATGTTTGTCTCTTTGCATTCGCTACCAGCCTACAACCAAGTTAACCGGAGGCGAATTCTGAATTTGAATTTTATAGGTTCAGATTTACAATTCTATCATATTTCTTCTAGTTTAATGTGTTCAAATTTATTATTTGTATATATTTAATAATTTTTTGGACAAAAATATAAAATATAAAATATAAATGAAAGATATAAATTCAGATGAACTCATAGCATCTGTACTGAATACGCCCAATGTGTTAAAATAGTCTCAAATGATATGAATTTACTTTAAAACTTACTAATTCCTGTTTGAAATGCGAGAAAACTCTTCTTCTTTTGACGCAGATCAGTGGAATGACATTAGAGCCTATTTGGAAAGCCACCTTGAAAAAGAATTTGAATATAATTGATGTAATTACACAGTTTGATATATTTGTTGGTCAAATAATACTTGGTCAGCATGGAATTTGATATAATTGGAGGGGTATAATTACACTGTCCTCAAGGGGGAGGTGAGAATTGGTAGTAATTACAATGTTATTTTTTAGTTTTTTTCCTTTTTATTTTTATTTTAATTTATTTTCTTTATAAATTTTTATTTATACTATTTTAATTTTTTAATTTTATTTTTACTTTTTAATTTGTTTTGAAATTTCAAAATATATTTTTCTTTGTACGTTATTTATCTTTTATTTCTCTATCTTTACTTTTTGTGATTCCATGTTATTGCTTATATTTTATTTTTTATCTATTTTATTATGCAATTTTTGAAACTACACCTTCTAATATTAGTAATAATGAGTCATTAACAAACTGTGACGACCCAAAGAGTCATCATCTGTTTCCTCATTCGTTCCGTGCTTCCGAGGCCTTAAAAACCTCACTTTTACTTGCCTTGATTGGCGTGCGCAATTCGGGCGCGTAGCCGGAAAGTTTTTATGTTGAAATATGTGAAATCTGTGAAAACTTTGAAGAATTTTGATATTAATATGATTAAAGTTGACTTTGGTCAACGTTTTGGGTAAACGGACCCGGACCCGGACCCGTGATGTGACGGTCCCGGAAGGTCCATAGAAAAATATGGGACTCGGGCATGTGCCCGGAGTCGAAATCCGAGGTCTAGAACCCGAGTAAAAGAATTTTTCTGTTAAATTATTTTTCTAAAATTATTACGGAAAATGAAAATGAATATTGATTAAAAGTCTATGGTACCGGTCTCGTATTTTGGTTTCGATGCCCGGTACAGGTCTTAAATATGTGTTAAGCGCTTCCTGTGAAGTTTGGTCGAAATCGGACGTCGTTTGACGTGTTTCAGACCTAATTATCTAAAGTTAGAAGTTTAAGAAGTTTGAAATGAAAATGATGATTTTGAGGCTTGATTCATTGATTCTGATGTTGTTTGGCGATTTGATCGCTCGAGTAAGTTCGTGGGATGTTGTTGAGTTAGGGTGTGTGTTTGGTTAGGAGCCCCGAGGGCTCGGGAGTGTTTGCGGAGGTGTTCGGGGTGGTTTTGGTCTTAGAAAAATTGCAGAAAATCTGCAATTTTTGCCTAGTGAATTCCTTCTTCGCGTTCGCGACCGTAGGCTCACGTTCGCGTACCTTCCCATGTTTCCTTCTCCCCTTTCGCGATAAAGTCCTCGCGTTCGCGAAGCTTCAGGCCGCCCTTCTTCGCGTTCGCGTGATGCCAGACACGTTCGTGTATGCCAATTTTCGGGCACCCAATATTTTCTCTTCGCGTTCGCATCCCTCGTCCACGAACGCGATGCTTGCCAACTTCTGTTCATCGCAAACGCGACCCTACTGTAGCGAACGCATAGGGTAATTTCACCCAGCGATTTTTAAGTCATAAAAACAGAACCATTACGGGATTTATTCCCACTTTTCATAAACCTTGTCTTCCCCACTGCACATAGGAAATTTTTAGAACTAATCTTCACCAAAGCTTCTTGGGTAAGTATTATCTAACTCGTCTTTTTCATTTCCTATCATCATTTATCAAATTCCTAGACCTAAATCATGAAATCAAAGTAGAAATTAAGGGTTTTGTGTAGAGTTAGGGTTTTGAGAATTTTGGGTGATTCAACCTCAATTTGGGGTCGAATCTTAAAACAAATTGCATATTTGAACTCGTGGGGTTATGGGTGATTGGGATTTGGTCTGAGCCTCGTGTTTTGACCATGTGGGCCCGGTGTCGAATTTCGATAATTTTGGAAGAATGCTAGGAAATTCATATCTAGGCTATGGGATGTTGCCATTGAGTTTTTATTGATACTATTGAATTAATTATGCCTAGATATCATTGTTTCGGAGTCGGGTTGTAGAGGAAAGGCGGTATTTGAGGATTGATTGCTATTCTTTAGGCCGAGGTAAGTGTTTGATCTAACTTTGGCTTGAGGGAATAGGATTAGAGTGTTATTAATTGTTAATTGCTAAATGATCGAGTACGGTGTATAGGCGAGGTGACGAGCATCTATACACCGGTGTCTAGCATGACCGTGGGTCCTTGTTTGTACTTATTCTGGTATTTTGGGACTCTTCCATGCTAATTGATGAATTCTACATAATATGAAGAGTATGAGGATTAACTATGAAATTGAATTCTTTAGAGTATTAGCTCAAACGATAAAAATACTATTGAGTAAGAAATGAAAGAAATGGAAACAGATATGATTAATCCCTTGCCGGGATGGTTTGAGTATGTTGATTATCTCCCTTGCCGGGATGTGAAAGTTGTTATTGTTGCTCCCTTGCCAGGATTTATCTGTTTAATTGTGTTTTTCCCTTGCCGGGACTTTTCTTATTATTTGTTTGTTCCCTTACCCGTTTGGTTGTGATAGTTGTTCGGGTGAGGAAGAGTGATAATGCACGAAGGGTCATTCCGTGCCATGTTTGATTATATTTACACAAAGGGTCATTCCGTGCCATGTTTGATTATATTTGCACGAAGGGTCATTCCGTGCCATGTTTGATTATATTTGCACGAAAGGTCATTCTGTGCCATATTTTGATTGTATTTGCACGAAGGGTCATTCCGTGCCGTGTTTTGATTATATTTGCACGAAGGGTCATTCTATGCCATGTTTTGATTATTTATGCACGAAGGGACATTCTGTGCTCTGATTTGACTATATTTGCACGAAGGATCATTCCGTGAGATGAAATGAGAGTTATGTGAGAGAAAGCACGAAGGGTGATGCCGTGTATTTTATTAGATTGCTTTTGGGGAGATTGAGAGTAAAAGCACGAAGGTTGATGTCGTGCAACTGTGATTTTCCTGCTGCTGTTAAATATTATTATTGCCTTGTTCCTTTCTTCAGTTGTTGACTTTGTATCCGGATTGTACTCTCCCATAGCATGTTTTCCTCCCTTTTTAACTGTTTAATTTCGGTTTTCTTTCCTTTCATTGCATATATATATATATATATATATATATATATTGAACTGCACAGGTTGATTTGGTAGTCCTGTCTAGCCGCGTCACTACTTCGCCGGGGTTAGGCCAGGTACTTACCAGCACATGGCGTCGGTTGTGTTGATACTACACTTCTGTGCTTTTTGCACATATCATGGTACCGGAGCAGCTTTTGGACCACAGTAGCAGTATACTGATCGGGAGCTGTCTTCAGTCCAGGGACTTACGAGGTAGCCTAGCTGGCGTTCGCAGGCCAAAGTCCCTTTCCATATTTTTAGTTTGTTTTCATTTTACCGAGACAGGCATTATGTATTTTCTATTCAGCCTTGTTTGTATCACTCTTTAGTGGTTCGTGAGATAGCGACTCCAATCTTGAGTAGAGAAATATTAACTTCCGCATTTTTGGTTTCCAGTTATTTATGTTATAAAAGACTTTCGCTTTTATTTAAAGGTTTATTATTGTTATTACTGTTGTGTTGTTATCCGAAAAGGTTTTAATGCTTGGCTTGCCTAGCTCCAACAGCAGGCACCATCACGACTCCCGATGGTGGGGAATCCGGGTCGTGACAAGTTTGTATCAGAGCTCTAGGTTGCATAGGTCTCACTACTCACGGACAAGCTTGGTAGAGTCTGAGGGATCGGTACGGAGACGTCTGTATTTATCCCCCAGAGGCTATGGAGTTAGGAAAAGTTTCACTTTTGTTCTTTCTTGTCGTGTGATTCGGTTTCTCAAATACTGACTGTCTTTCTACTCTGTTCTTTCGCAGATGGTGAGAAAACGTGCTTCCTCTTCTACCACGCAATAGCCCGAGCCCCCAACAGCAGCTCTTGCGAGGGGGAGAGGCCGATACCGTGTCAGAGGCCGAGGCAGGGGCAGAGCTCAGCCCCGGGCAGCAGTCCCAGAGGTGGAGCCTCATATTGACTATGATGAGGAGGTTCCAGACCCAGCAGCTCCGGTGGGCCCAGCTCAGGTCCCAAGAAGGGTCATGGTCACCCCAGATCTTTAGGACGCTCTAGTCAGATTGGCAGGCTTTATGGAGAGTGTCACTAGAGCGGGTTTGCTGCCAGTAGCACCAGCCATTTTTCAGGCTGGAGGAGGGGTTCAGACTCCTGCTACACGTACTCCGGAGCAGGTAGCTTCCTAGACTTATGTCCCAATGGTTCAGCCAGCTGTGGCAGCTCAGCCAGGTATTGCAGCCCAGGCTGGCGACGGAGCGGCAATGTCTTCGGATGCCTTGTGGAGACTTGATCGGTTCTCCAAGCTCTTTACCACCACCTTCAGCGGTGCTTCATCAGAGGATCCACAGGATTTCTTATTCAACCGTCATGAGATCCTTAGGACCAAGGGTATTGTGGAGACCAATGGGGTCGAGTTTTCCACCTTTCGGCTTGCAGGATCCGCCAAGACTTGGTAGAGGGATTATTGCCTATCTAGACCAGCAGGGTCTCCAGCATTGACATGGGCTCAGTTCGCTGAGTTATTTTTGGAGAAGTTTCTCCTAGTCACTCAGCGGGGGGCACTTCGCAGGCAGTTTGAGTGCCTCCAGCAGGGCTCCATGATAGTTACACAGTATGAGACTGGGTTTATTGATTTGGCACGCCATGCTATTGTGATACTCCCCATCGAGCGAGAGAGAGTTCGGAGATTTATTGGTGGATTGATTCAGCCGATCTGTCTCCAGATGGCTATGGGAGCTGGTAGTGAGAAGTTCTTTCAGGAGGCGGCCAATGCGGCTCACAGGGTTGAGATGGCCCTCACACGGGGAGGTGGTCAGATGTCGTATAATAGGCCTCGTCATTCTGGTAGGTTCAGTGGTACCTCGTTTGGAGGCAGGGATTCATTTGGTAGAGGTTATTCACTGAGACTCTTTCAGTCAGCGCTCCAAGTTTCTCATGGTACTTCAGGCGGTGGTGGTTCTCAGTAGCATTATTCAGATTAGCAGCCTATCAGTGCACCCCCACTTCAGAGCTTCAGGGGAGGACATTCAGGTCGACAGGGCCAACAGTCGCAGCAGTCGAGGTCTTGTTATGGTTGTGGTGACCCCGTTCACATTTTCAGCTTTTTCTCTCGAGCCTTGGGCAGCTCTCAACAGCAGGGTCCTCGCCTCATGATTCAGGCATCAGGCGATCCACATCTCGCCCAGCCAGCTAGAGGCGGGGGTAGAGATCATAGAGGTGGAGGTAGAGATCGTAGAGGTGGAGCTCGGACCAGCAGAGGTAGAGGTCAGTCAGTAGTCGATCGTCCTAGAGACATGGTTCATGGAAGTGGGGCCCAGCCCCGGTGTTATGCTTTGCGAGCTAGGCCAGAGGTTGAGTCTTCAGATGCTGTTATTACAGGTACTATTCTGGTCTGTGATAGGGATGTTTCAGTGCTATTTGACCCTGGGTCTATGTATTCATATGGGTCTACGCATGCTACTTGGCTATGCCTAGTGATGCTTTTGGGTATCCCTATTTATGTATCTACACCAGTAGGTGATTCTATGGTGGTCGACCGAGTTCATCATTCCTGTGTGGTAGTGTTTGAGGGTCTTGAGACCCGTGTTGATTTATTGCTTATAGACATGGTGGACTTTGAAGTTATATTGGGGATGGATTGGTTGTCATCGTATCATGTTATCTTGGATTGCCACGCCAAGACCGTGACCTTGGCTTTGCCAGATTTGCCCCGATTGGAGTAGAGATGGACCCCAGGTCATGCCACCCGTAGTGTTATTTCATATGTAAAGGCTAGACGCATGGTCGAGAAGGGGTGTTTAGCTTTTTTGGCATATGTTCGCGATTCCAGTGCAGAGGTTCCTTCTATTGACTATGTTCTATTGTTCGAAAGTTCCCCGAGGTTTTCCCTTCAGACTTGCCGGGTATGCTGCCCGACAGGGATATTGATTTCTATATTGATATGGCCCCAGGCACGCAGCCCATTTCTATTCTGCCGTATCACGTGGCCCCGCTAGAGTTGAAGGAGTTAAAGGACCAGATGCAAGATTTGCTAGAGAAGGGTTTTATCAGGCCTAGTGTTTCACCTTGGGGTGCGCCAGTGTTATTTGTGAAGAAAAAAGGATGGATCGATGAGGATGTGCATTGATTACCGGCAATTGAACAAGGTGACGATAATTAACAAGTACCCACTGCCGAGGATTGATGATTTGTTTGACCAGCTTCAGGGTTTAAAGGTGTTTTCAAAGATAGACTTGAGATCTGGCTACCATCAGCTGAGGATTAGGGCGTCTGATGTCCCTAAGACAGCATTTCGCAACTGGTATGGGTATTATGAGTTTTTGGTCATGTCATTCGGGTTGACCAATGCCCCAGCAGCATTTATGGAGTTGATGAACCGCGTGTTCAGGCCTTATCTAGACTTGTTCGTGATAGTCTTTATTGATGATATTCTGGTGTACTCCCGCAGCCAAGAAGAGCACGAGCAGCACCTCAGAGTGGTTCTTCAAACTCTGAAGGATAGTCAGTTGTATTCTAAGTTCTCGAAGTGCGAGTTTTGGTTGAGTTCGATTGCATTTCTGGGTCATGTTTTATCAGTAGAGGGCATTCAGGTGGACCCGAAGAAGATTGAGGCAGTCAAGAACTGGCCTCGACCATCATCAGCGACTGAGATTTGGAGTTTCTTGGGGTTAGCAGGTTATTATGGTCGGTTCGTGGAGGGGTTTTCATCTATAGCAGCCCCGATGACCAGATTGACCCAGAAGGGTGCCCAGTTCAGGTAGTCAGACGAGTGTGAGGAGAGCTTTCAGAAGCTCAAGACAGCTCTGACTACGGCACCGATATTGGTTTTGCCCATAGGTTCAGGGCCTTATACAGTTTATTGTGATGCTTCCCGTATTGGGCTTGGTGCGATATTGATGCAGGATGGCGGAGTCATTGCTTATGCTTTGAGGCAATTGAAGATCCACGAGAAGAATTATCCAGTCCATGATCTAGAGTTAGCAGCCATTGTTCATGCTTTGAAGATTTGGAGGCATTACTTATATGGTGTGACGTGTGAGGTGTACACGGATCACAAGATCCTTCAGTACTTGTTCAAGCAAAAGGAGTTGAATTTGAGGCAGAGGAGGTGGTTGGAGTTGTTGAAAGATTATGATGTTACTATTTTGTACCACCCGGGGAGAGACAATATGGTGGCTGATGCATTGAGTAGGAAGTCCGCCAGCATGGATAGTCTTGCTTATATTTCGGTCAGCCAGAGACCGCTTATTAGATGATCCCCATTTGTGTGTCTTGAGAGACACGGTGCAGCGTGGAGGTGCCACGGAGATGACCTTAGATGATGATGGTGTTTTGAGGTTACAGGGGCGAGTTTGTGTGCCCAATGTCGATGGGATTCGAGAGTTGATCTTAGCGAAGGCCCATAGTTTGCGGTATTCTATTCACCTGGGTGCCACAAAGATGTATCAGGACTTGCAGCAGCATTACTGGTGGCGTAGGATGATGAAAGATATTGTTGCATATGTGGCTCTATGTTTGAATTGTCAGCAGGTCAAGTATGAGCATCAGAGGCCTGGTGGTTTCTTCCAGAGGATGAGCTTCCCGAGTGGAAGTGGGAGAGGATTACCATGGATTTCATTACTGGCATTCCGATGACTCAGAAGAAGTTTGATGCTATTTGGCTCATTGTTGATAGGATGACCAAGTCAGCGCATTTTATTCCTATTGCAGCCACTTATTCATCGGAGAGGTTAGTTGAGATCTACATCCGGGAGATTGTTCGCCTTTATGGGATGCCGGCATCTATCATTTTGGACCAGGGTACGCAGTTTACCTCGCGCTTTTGGAGAGCAGTTCAGCAGGAGTTAGGCACCCAGGTTCAGTTGAGCACAGCGTTCCATTCTCAGACGGACGGCCAGTCTGAGAGGACTATTCAGATATTGGAGGATATGCTCCAAGCCTGTGTTATTGATTTTGGAGGCTCTTGGGACCAGTTTTTGCCTTTAGCAGAGTTCACCTACAACAATAGCTACCAGTCCAACATTGAGATGGCTCCATATGAGGCGTTGTATGGTAGGCGATGTCGGTCTCCAGTCGGATGGTTTGATCCGGGAGAGGCTCG
>MU758595.1:7720-94383 GCA_026770625.1 Nicotiana glauca
TTTTAAAAATGTTAAAAATGTTTGAAATGCAACTAAATAAAGAAAAACACCTAAAAATCAATTAAAATTATTTTTGTCTATTTTTAGGAGTTATTTTCATATAGGGCAAAAATCACGTGCTTACAATCGCGTGGTTGGCGAAGCTTCTGCAAAGAATTATATTGGTTTTTCAACAAAGAGATCGGCCGTGCGAATGTGGTTAATGATTCAGAATATGAAAGATGGAGATTTACAGAAAGATTCCGAGAAATTTTGATAACTTATGACGGGAGGTTATGTCAATAAGAGGTAAAAAGGTCGGGCGAACTCAAGAATGGTGAAATGATGGCTTCAAGCTAAGTAGGAGAGTCCCACCGCTTATGATTGGGCTGTATGATTAACTACTTGCGTGATTTCTGGTTATTAGCATATTGATGGATTAATTCAGCTGTGAGAAAAGACCATAAGTGGTAATTCGAGCTAATGAATTATTGGAGGCCTGCGAGGGTTGGTCTTATTGGCTCATGTTCGGACTTGAAAAAAGATTCAGAATTTATGCCTTGTATAGAAGCGGGTTTAAAGGGGAGTGGTTCTGCAAGGTGCTTTGTTAAGAGGGTATTAATGTGCTAGAAGATTCATGGAGTTGATTATATTCGGGACCAAGTCAGAGTGGGTGGCTCTCAGTTACGGTCCTATTGAATTCAAGAGGTAAAGTGTGGTGCCTAATGATGTCGATCTTGTAGGTACAATTAAGAATCAAGCTTTGTAGCAGTTTATGAGAAGAGGCACAGAATGTTCCGGGATGTTTGGCTTGTGGTGTAGCATTTAGGTGTTATGAAATAGTTCGTGGGAATTGAGACAGCCTGGCCTCGTGATTCAAGGACCCTCGGGGTGAGTGTAGATGGAGTATGTTATGTGTTGAATGGAGTTAGTCTTATTTTTAAGGAAAGCAAGGAGGAATTGGAAGAAGGTAAATTGATTGGCCATAGTTGAATTGATATATTGGGGCCAGCGATCAGTTCGGTCCGCGAGATCAAGTTATGTGTATGATTTGTGGAGGTACGTGTGAGGCCTATCGGCCGCCGTGATTGATTATTTATCAGAGACATTCTTCTGTTATAGCTTGTTAAGTGAAAGCGAATTCCGGAAGGGCTATGGTGGCTTGGACCACTACTTGCAGATTTGTATATTCTATGGTTATGGAAAATTACCTGTGTATTTCTATGATTCTCCTGAAGTGAGTTAAGTGCAAGGTTCTTATATGATGAAATGTGAATTAATGAATTCGAAGTTATGATGAAAATCGTGTCCTATCGTATATTGGCACGTTGGGCACGGTGAGAGGTATGGAAATGTGAAGTGAGGATCAAGGTTGCAGTTTGGTGTTGACACGGATGTAACGGGCTCGGATGAGCAATGAAGGGGTTGAATGATTAGAGTGAATTGGTATTGTCCTCAGCGTCACCTGAGATCGATGTGTTGTGGAAGAGGTTTTGCATCCTGGTTAAGGATTCTAGATTGCTTTTCAGCATTAGTGCGTCCGATGGTTTAGATGTGCGGACCTGTTATTTATTTCAGAAGATTGTGGGAGCGTGTCCCACGGGAATATTGTTTAAGTATGACATGTAGTCACTTGATTGGCTAAAGATTTAAACCAAGTATGAGGATTGTGGTAATATCATTAATTTGAGAATTTATGCCTGGAGGGCACTTTGTATATTGGGTTATGAACTGAGGAGGTTGCTCCGGTTATGATGGTTATTCTTACGTGATATGAGGCAAAAGGGAGTTACTACGGACCTTTGAAAGGTCATTGGCCAAGTTGGTGCAATCAGAAATCGGCTTGAGATCGGCGGATTAATTTATTTGTGAACAGGGCATTATATCAGGCCAGTTGTGTTCAGCGAGCATTCCCTATGGAGGAACAGTCAAGGTGTTATTTTGTCATCAGCTATTCCAGGTAATGATGTATTGCGTCATATGAGTTGTGATACGGCTTAGTAAATTCTTATGTGTGGAGATTCCGCGTTGCGAAGATGTTATGTGAGCAGGATGGCTCTTGAGATTTAGATCTTGTATCGCACCTCAGTTGTGCTTGAGTTTTGTAGCCTATAATGCTATGTGTTTTCTCAGGGATGGTAGTATGCACTTAGCGTGCTTACAATCAAAATTCGATATTTTTATTGTAATGAGCAGATTTAACTCGAAGTGCAATCTCCTTATGTGAGATCTATCTGTGGATCGGGTGGCACGCCGCCATGGGTATATTATTTAGATCGGGTTGCGCGCCGCAACAGTGTAATGTCGAGTCTGGTTTTCGATATGCTATTTTTTTTGTGTTTCGCTTCCTATCTTCTAAGAAAAGTCCGTATTAGTGTGGGGGTTAGGTAATTCCTTCTAGAGTTCGATTTTCTATTTGTGTTGTGTTCGGATTGGTGGCCTATTGGCACATTGTGGAGTCATATGAGATTTGATCACAATCGGAGTGGCTTATTGCCTGAGAAGTTCGTACTGGGTAAGACGAGATTATAGGATTTAGGATCAGTGCAATCGGACTATATGAAGTATATTAAGGAGAAAAGATCATTATTTGGTTCAGAATGTGGTAATGTTTCTTGTCAGAAGTATAGACTCGATGATTGGTTGACTCGGCAGTTGATTATGAATTTCGGCATCTCATCCATCGTGGCGGTATTGTAATAGTTAGAGTAAGACCTATGTAGTTCATGAGGTGCAATGGTAGCATCGGATTCGTGAAATTTTGATTAATTCAAACAGAAATGTTATTGTGGTCCTATGAGTAAAGTGATGCAAACTGTGAATTCAGCAGAGTTATGCAGTCATGTTTGAGTACAACGTATAGTGATTGATACGAGGATCGTATGTTGGAAACAGGCCTGGCATAGAATTCCAGATGTTAGAATTGGGCTCTAAGGCTTATTTGCTTGAATGAAGGGGAGTATCTTCAGAAGTTATCGGTATAGTTCTCAGCACGTTCGAGGACGAACGTATGTTTAAGTGGGAAAGAATGTAATGACCCGACCGGTCGTTTTGAGACCTAGCGCATCGTTCAGCAATCTGAGGCCATGAGCAGCTTCATTTCAGGTATTGTGACTTGTTCGCATGGTCGGAATTTAAATTCAGGAAGATCTGAGTTAAATTTAAATGAAAATTCTCATTTGAGAACCTTAAAGTTGAAAGAATGAACTAGGATTGGATTTTGAGTAAACGACCTCGGAATCAAGATCTGAAGGTTCCAGCAGGTTCGTATGATGATATTGGACTTGGGCGTATGCCCGGTTCGGGTTTTGGATAACCCGGGAGCATTTTGGCGCCTATTATGGAAGTTAGCATTTTGGAATAAATTTCTTAAGTTTGGCTTGGAGTGCATTTCGGCGTTATCGATGTCTGTTTGGGATTCCGAGACTAGGAGTAGCTCCGTATGGTGATTCTAGAGTTGGAAGCACGATCGGAAGTGAATTCGGAGGTCCGTAGGTCATTTTGAAGCCATTTGGCTAAAGATAGAAATTTGAAGGTTTTTGAGAAGTTTGACTGGAAGTGGACTTTTTGATATCGGGGTTGGAATCTGATTCCGGGATGTTCGTAATGTCAAATATGACTTGTGTGCAAAATTTGAGGTCAATCAGACATGATTTGATAGGTTTAAACATCGGAAGTAGAAGTTGGAAAGTTCAAAGTTCATAAAGCTTGAATTGGAGGACGATTGATGATTTTAGCGTTGTTTGATGTGATTTGAGGCCTCGAGCAGGTCCGTAATATGTTTTGGAATTGGTTGGTATGATTGGTTGGGGTCCGGGAGGCCTCGGGTGGATTCCAGGTGGTTAACGGATCGAAACCTGGAATTTAAGAAGAACTGAAGCAACTGGTATCTGGTATTTCCGCTTCTGCAGAAATAGGACTGCAGAAGCGGCCCCGCAGAAGCGGTCGAGCGTGAGGGCAGCCAGGACCACAGAAACGGCCCTTGATCCGCTGATGCGGAACCGCAGAAACGGTTGGCTTATCGCAGAAGCGAAAATGGGCTGAAGCCCAGGGACCGCAGAAGCGGAATATTTTCCGCAAAAGCGGGACCGCGGAAGCGGGATTGTATCCGCAGAAGCGAAAATTGCTGGAGCAGTAAGGTTGATTTAAATCGTGGGTTGAGTTCATTTCTCCCATTTCTTCATGGCTTGGGCACTTTTTGGGGAGCTTCAAGAGAGGAATTTTGTCGTCAATGTTAAGGTAAGTTATCCCCATCACTTTTGAGTTAAATACATTAATTATGTATGGATTTTAGTATGAAAATGGGTAGAAAATTGAGGGTTAGAGGAAGACCTAGGAAATTAGTATTCTTGGATTTTGACCATAATTTTGAGTATGGAATTAAGAGAAAATCATATATTTGAGTTCGTGAGTTCATAGGTAAAGTTTATCTTCGAGAAATTTCGGATTTCCGGGCACGTGGGCTCGAGGGCATTTTTGTCAACTTTTCGTTCGAGGTTAGAAATTATTACAAATTGGGTTGTAAAGTTTAATTGAGTATATATTAATGTATTTGTATAACCATTGGCTAGTTTTGGAGCTTTGTGCGTTGGTTCGAGCCTTCGGAAGAATGTAGAATGCCGATTATGGATCTTCGGAGCCAGGTGAGTCTTCTTTCTAATCTTGTGAGAGGGAATTTACCCCATAGGTGAGTTAAATTGGTTATGTGCTCCTATTTATGGGGGCTACGTACGCACGAGGTGATGAGAGTCCGTGCGTAGATACTATTATGCTATTGTCCGGGTAATCTAGGACCCAAAAGCATGTTATATTTGAATTAATTGTGAACCCATTGATTGCTTGAATTGTTTAAATCACATTAAATTAATAAATAGATTTCTAAAAAGACTTAAGCTTCGTTTTCTCAAATTATTAAAGAGAATTGGCCTTTCTTGGATAATTGCTCCATGTTGAATTCTTGACTGATTGTCTGTCCGTGTGTGTTTATTTTGGAACGAGCCGAACACCTCGGCAGATTAATAGATGCATCTATAAGTGCACCGTCGACCCTCGGCAAGTGCACATTTATTTCTGTTGGATCGGGCCGTCGCCTCGGTATGATTTGCGCATGCTTGTATTGCTGCCTGGACTTATTTATGTTGTTACATGCCTCACTATGGCTCGAGATCATTTTGTTAATAATGAAAAGAAATCTTGAAAAATTTCCTATGAAAGAATTATGTGTTTTACTTGTTTCATCTATCTGGATTAAAATCATGTCTATAAAATAAATCCACTGTTTAATATGTATATTAAGGATAAATAATTATTGGACTATTAGAGAGTGTCAAGTTGATCATCTCGTCTCTACCCCTTCGGGATTAGGCGGGACACTCACTGAGTACACGTTGATTACGTACTCATACTACACTTCTGTGCACTTTTATTGCACATGTATATATACCTCTAGCAGCCTACGGGGCGTAGCAGCACGAACGTTTCTGGGACTAGGTGAGCTGCATCATTCGAGGCGACCGCAGCTAGGGTAGTCCCTTCCAGTGTACTGTATTTACTTTCCGTCCACTGTATTCCGGACGAATGTTGTATTTTATTTCTCTTATCAGTAATTGCTCATGTACTTGTGACACCAGGTTCTGGGGATGTATTTGGATTATTTGGAAATCTTAAAAGTTGTTTAATTATTTTATTTATTTATTCATAAGAATACACCGAGTTTTGTTTAAATCGTATAAAAGAAATATTTTCAAAATTATTATAACGAGAATTTAATTAAGCATTCTAGTTGGCTTGCCTGACGGAGGTGTCCGACGCCACCACGATCTTTAGTGGATTTTGGGTCGTGACAATGCCTATACATCGTACTCGACACTTAGCAAGTAGCAAATAAGACTCAACTCCTATTCCCTCAAGCTATGGTTAAACCAAACACTTACCTTAAAGCCTTGAACTCAACTCAAGCCTCAACTATGGCTTTACACCGTGATTCCACCTCTAATCCGCTCGAATCTAGCCACAAATTACTTAATTACTTTAATAAATACTAAATGAATCAATTTGAACGCATAAAAAGGAATTTTCCAATTTTTACCCAAAAATTTCAAAATCGCCCCCAAGCCCACGTGGTCAAAATTCGAGGTTCGAACCAAAATCCGGTTACTCATTCCTCCACGAACTCAAATATGTAATTTGTTTTGAAATCGGACCTCAAATTGAAGTCCAAATTTCCAACTTTTTTAGAAAACCTAGGTTCTACCACCAATCCCCAATTTCACCCATGAAAATCATTGATTTTAGGTGGAAAATATGTTAAATGATGTTAATAATTGAAAGAATTGAGTAAAAATTGATATACAAGTGATTTGGAACAAACTTGTTCTTGAAAAATCGCCCAAGGAGTTGTATTTTGAAAGTGAGGTGAAAAATGACTTAAAATTCGACTAAGTATGAAATATGCTGGGCTGCAGATATGGGAAATGCGAAGTTGGGTTCGCAATTGCAAACCCTACAAGTATGGGAAATGCAAGATTCTTGTTCGCATTTGCGAACTCAGGCCTATCAGGGGACCTTCGCATTTGCGAATAGGGTCTCGCATTTGCGAACCCTTGACCTTCGCATTTGCGAGGTGTGGTTTCGCATTTGCGAACGTTGGCTGGCCTGGGCTGATTTTGTATTTGCGAACCAGCCTTCGCATTTGCGAGAGATGGACCTTCGCATTTGCGAATTCTGGCTTCGTAAATTCGAAGCCTGCAGATCAGAGATACCAGATTTTCTAAAAAATGCAAAAATACAATCCAATACCTATCCAAAACTCACCCAAGCCCTCGGGGCTCCAAACCAAAAATGCACACAACCTTAATAACATCCTACAGACTTACTCGTGCGATCAAATCGCCAACATAACATCAAAAACAACAAATCCAACCTTAAAATCACAAGTTTTTCCAAAACTTTATAAACTTTCAAATCTAGAGTTTTAAGTCCGAAACACGTCAAACGACGTCCCATTTCAACCACACTTTACAGAAAGCACTTAAACCATATATAAGACTTGTACCAGGCGCCGGAACTAAAATACGGGCCCGATACCACCGTCTATTAATCAAATTTTATTTTCAATTTCCTTAATAATTTTAGAAAAATAATTTTTCTCAAAAATTTATTTCTCGGGCTTGGAACCTCGGAATTCGATTCTGGGCATACGCCCGAGTCCCATATTTTTCTACGGATCCTCCGGGACCGTTAAATTATGGGTCCGGGTCCGTTTACCCAAAATATTCACCAAAGTCGAACTTATTCATTTTAATACCAAATTTTAGTATTTTTCACAGAATTTCACTTTTAGGCTTTCTGGCTACGCGCCCGGACTGCACACGCAATTTGAGGCGACAATAAAATAAATTTTTCAAAGCCTCAGAAGCACGGAGTGAATATAAAAAACAGGTGATGACCCTTTGGGTCGTCACACAGGCGTTGTCACACCCTTCTTTTTTCACTTCATTTAAACGTCTTTAAATTGACATTACAACATGTTACATATATAGCTACAAAATATATTGTAGCTAAATATGAAAATTTCCATAGCTAAACACTTTAGCCACAATTTTTTTTTCCATAGCAACCGTAGCAAAATGTAGCGTAGCTAAAAATTAGCTACAGACTTTATATGATCTGTGACTAAGGACAAATACTTATTGCTATAAATATTTTCAGTATTGTAGCTATATTGATAATACTTTTTTGCAACGAAATATATACTCATAGTAAATAATCTTAGTCTTTTGCCACGGCAAATAAACTATATAGCAATCTTTATATTGTGCCACGAGGTATTTTACTGTGGCAAAAAACTTAATTTATTTACCACGAAAATTCAAATCTTGTGGCTAATTTTATATTTTAATTTTGTGGCAGTAGTACCTTTTTCAGCTACAAGTTCAAAAATTCATAGCTATATATTGTAGTGGTTACCACAAATATATAGGTAGCTAAGAATCCATTCTCTTGCCCACGAGATACATAAAATTACAGGTAAAGATTTCTTCATTTGCTACGAAAAGTGAGAATGTTTATTACGTTATATATATATATATATATATATATATATATATATATATATATATATATATATATATATATACTTTTATTGCCACAAATTAAATAATCTGCTACAAGAATAACTAGTCACAATAATTTTTATAATAGCTAAAATACCAAATATTTTAGATTCCAACACAAATTGAAAGTTACACATCAGCTTTGAATAATGTAGCTAAGAATAAAAAGAATTTATATTCCACAATAGATTTCAAGTTGCACATAATTATAAATCTAAAAGCAATCACGATACATAATTCTTCTCATCTTTCTTGAGACACCATCTTCTTCTTTCACTCCTCCCCGGGTCTTCAACTGCTCTTTATCTTGGTCTTAAATTATCATTGCTCTAACTCCACCAATCTACCTGTCAATAAAAAAATATTTTAACACCAAGCAAAAATAACTGATCATATATGTTTAACAGGAAAAACTAAGTTTAAACTTTAATACAAAGATGTAACTGCGATTAGTAAAAATACTGATAGAATTTCAAGCGGACAAAACACATGTCTTGATAAATAATTTACAAGAATTTCCAACAGATAACAAAAGGAAAAAATACAAAGCAACAAAAGAAGTAAAAAAAAAGAAAATTTTGAACACTTTTTAAACAACTTAAATGATCTTCATCCCAATTTTGTAATATTAATTTTCTATTACAGCCCGTGAACTATGGCTCCTCCCAACATTATAACTTCAAAATCTTCAGATTCTCAATCACTACTTATCAAAACTAAGATATAATATCTATTAAATTGCTGGAATAGTCCAAAACGTTATACCCAAAAAATTCAAATGAAGTAGCTATAAACAGATTCACAAAGCCAAAAATATATAGATATGAGCTTACCTCTTCTGTCCAATAATAAAGAAGCTATGGGGTTCTCTCTCGCTCTTCTTTGTCGTTCTCGGTCTTCCTAGTTAAACCGTGGTTAAAGAATGTGATGAAAAAGTGGGAAAAGGGAGGTGGCGGCGGGAGAGAGACGAAGTCAGTGTGTAGTTTAGGTTTTAGGGACTTTGGTTTGGGCTAAGGG
The DNA here is from genome assembly GCA_026770625.1 of Nicotiana glauca. Lineage (NCBI taxonomy): Eukaryota > Viridiplantae > Streptophyta > Magnoliopsida > Solanales > Solanaceae > Nicotiana > Nicotiana glauca. The sequence continues at coordinate 16,831 of MU758595.1, forward strand.
GCCTTTATCGTTTCTTACTTGATTTTATATACTAGTATAGATTTTTGCTTTCTTTTATTTCTTAATTAATACACGTATTACATTAAATGCAAAAAAAAAAGTAGGTGCTAACAAATATAAGTAAAATAATTGCCGACCAAAAAATAAAAAGAATAATATTATCAATATTTAATTTAGAATAAGTAACATAGAAACAATAAACTATTTAAATAAAATGAAAACATTCTAATTACCTTTTTTAAAAGCTTTTTTCGTACTATATGACATTGTTAGTTTGTTATGTGCTTTTTTTTTGTTGTTGTCATAGTTTGTTATATGCTCTTATTTCAATTATATAATTTTTACATTTTTTGTGCTTAATTAGATTTATGATAATTATTAAGTTATCAAAACAACATTAGACCATTAATTATGCTGTAATACTTTGTAATACAATTAGATTATATTAGATATCACTTGTAATACTTTGTTTATTATGTATTATGATATACTAAGTAATTTTTTATAAACTCCATTATTAGCCATGGTAAATTCTCAACATTGTGAAATAAAACCTAATAATATTGAAATTATTTAAGTTTTAAAATATCGAATAATAGTCATAATAGAGACATGGCCCCTTCTTGTATAATTATATTAAATTTAATTCTTTGATTCGATGTATAATATAAATAATTTTTGATTGGTATAAGATTATATTTGTTTAAATTCGATGTTATTATGCACGGACACAATAATGGGATATAGTTTCATTATTTTTAATCATAATTGAAAGTTATAGGTAAGACTTGTGTCACGATACGGATTTCCCACCCTCGGGAGTCGTGATTGCGCCTACTAATAGGAGCTAGGAAAGCCAACTTAATTTACTTCTTTTAGCAATTATCGTCCATTTAATGAAAACAAAACATTATATGATAAAGCAGAAGTCTCAAATGTAATTAACCGAAAGAAATGCGGAAGTTTAACAAAATCCTCTACCCAGGACTGGTGTCACAATACTCACGAACGTGTAGAGAATACTAAATACAAGGTTTGAATGAAACATAAAACTGTCAGCTTCGGTAGAAATGATAACAAACTGAATAAAATAGAAAGGGACTCCGGGCCTGCGGACGTCTGCAAGGCTACCGCAATGTCCCAGGACTGAAAGCTCGCTCCCAGAATACTACTCCTACTCAAATGCTGCTCCAACACCTTGATCTGTGCAAAAAGATGCACAGAGTGTAGCATCACACAAAACGGACCCCATGTGATGGTAAGTGTCTGGCCTAACCCCGGTGAGGTAATGACGAAGCTAGGACCAGACTCCAGATAAACCTGTGCAATTATATAATATATGCGGCAAAGACATAACAGGAAATAACAAGTAAAACTGGGGACGGGAAAACATGCTCTAGGGTAGCAAATAAAATAAAGTATCAGGGGTAAAAGAGTAAACATTTACAATTCAGCTTCTAACACAGAATAAAGGAAATAAGACCACTTTCATAGCCAACTCATCTTTTTGCAGGCGTGCAACCCGATCCCATCTCATCATGACTCGTGGTAGGCGTACCACTCGCTCCCATTTCAATATGTCATGTGTGGTAGGCGTACCACTCGCTCCCATTTCAATATGTCATGTGTGGTAGGCGTACCACTCGCTCCCATTTCAATATGTCATGTGTGGTAGGCATACCACTCGCTCCCATTTCAATATATCATGCGTGGTAGGTGTACCACTCGCTCCCATTTCAATATATCATGTGTGGTAGGCGTACCACTCGCTCCCATTTCAATATATCATGCATGGTAGGCAAACCACTCGCTCCCATTTCAATATATAATATGTGGTAGGCATACCACTCGCTCCCATTTCAATCTGTAATGTGTGGTAGGCATACCATTCGCTCCCATTTCAGTGTATAATGCGCGGTAGGCGTACCACTTGCTCCCATTTCAATGTATAATGCGTGGTAGGCGTACCACTCGCTTCCATTTCAATGTGTAATGTGTGGTAGGCGTACCACTCGCTCCCAATTCAGTATATAATGTATGATCCCATTTATTTCAACACATTACACAATATAGTCCTGGCAAGGGAAAAAAGATAATATAATGGTTTCCCGGCAAGGGAACAAGAATAATAAATCCACTATCCCGGCAAGGGAGGTCCAGCTATAACCAATCCTATGCAATTTCAACGTAGTATAGTTAAAACCAATACTCAGTATCAAGGCTCAGCAACCAAGTCTTTTATAGAGTCAATTACGCATACACAATTATCAATTTAAGACCATGCCCATACGTTGTACTCAACACATAACAAGTAGCAATTATGACTCAACTGCTAATCCCTCAAGCTAAGGTTAGACCGAACACTTACCTCAACTTTCACGATTTAATCAATCCACAACGACCGCTTCCCCTCTCGAATTCGGCTCCTACTCAATCAAATCTATGAAATAACGACTTTGGAATATCAATAATAGATAAACAAATCAAATCCAATGCCTAAATATGAATTTCTAAGCTTTCTTCCCAAAATTCCAAAATCGACCTTGGGTCCACTTGGTCGAATCATGAGGTTCGGACCAAATTCATTTCACCCATTCCCCCACGAGCCTAGATATACAATTTGTTTTCAAATTCGACCCCAAAATGAGGTCTAAATTGAAGGAAATTGAAAAGCCCTAACTCTACCCATTTTTTCCAATTTCAACCCTAGATTACATGATTTGAGCCTAAGAATTTAATAAATGATGAAGGAAAATGAAGGAAAATGAAGGAAACAAGTTAAATAATACTTACCTAAGAAGCTTTGGTGAAAAAGAGCTCTATAAATCGCCTATGGACTGGGGAGAAGATGAGTTCATGTGTTTTTGGGTGAAAAATCTCGTCACTATTCTGTTTTAAAACTTAAATATCAGTGGGCGAAATTGCCCTTCGCGTTCGCGGGAAAGGGATCGCGTTCGCGAAGGGTAATCAAAATGGGTATCGTGAATGCATGAGGTAAGTCGTGACCACGTAGAAGGAAAAGGGCTGGGGTCCTGGGTCTGGCCTACGCGAATGCGTTAGAAAGTACGCGAACGCGTGAGAAGGTACGCGAACGCGTTGAAGGAAGCAGCAAAGCTTCGCGATCGCGGTGGTATGCACGCGAACGCGAAGAAGGAAGTGAAGCTGGGCCCTCATGGTCAAATAACCTTACGCGTTCGTGAGGGAACGAACGCAAACGTGAAAAAGGAAGGACTCAAAGCTATGCGAACGCGAGGGGAAGAGTGCGATCGGGAAGAAGGAAATCCCTGAGCAAAAATATCAGATTTTTCTGCAACTTTTTACTAAGTTCAAAACACCCCGAACCACCTCCGAAACACTCCTGAGCCCTCGGGGCTCCAAACCAAACACACACACACTAACTCGACAACATCTTACAAAATCAACCGTGCGATCAAATCGCTAAAATAACATCATAAACGAGGAATCAAACCTCAAAATCATCACTTTTCCATCAAATTTCATAAACTTTCATTTTAAGATATTTAGGTCCGAAACACGTCAAATGACGTTCGATTTCAACCAAATTTCACAGAAAATACTTAAACTACATATAAGACCTGTACCGGGCGCTGGAACAAAAATACGTGCCCGATACCAGCACTTTCTAATCCATTTTCATTTCAAATTTCCATATAAATTTTAGAAAAATAATTTCTTTTAAAAATTCATTTCTCGAGGTCGGGACCTCGAATTTCGATTCCGGGCATACGCCCGTATCCCATATTTTTCTACGGACCCTCCGAGACCGTCCAAGCACGGGTCCGGGTCCTTTTACCCAAAATGTTGACCAAAATCAACTTTAATCATATTAATATAAAAATTCATCATTTTTCACACAGAGTTCATATTTAAGCTTTCCGGCTACGCACCCGAACTGTGCACGCAAATCGAGGTGACTAAAAAATGAGGTTTTTAAGGCCTTGGAAGCACGGAAAAGAGAGAAAACAGGTGATGACCCTTTGGGTCGTCACATCCTCCACCTCTAAAACAATCGTTCATTCTCGAACGGACAAAAGAAAGAAGTACCCGAGTCGAGAAAAAGATGAGGATAACGGCTCCGCATATCAGACTCGGACTCCCAGGTCGATGCCTCAGAAGGCTGACCTCTCCACCTGAAGGAAAACTCTTCGACCTCAACTGTCGAACCTGCCGGTCTAGAATAGCTACCGGCTTCTCCCTGTAGGATAGATCCTTATCCAACTAGACAGTGCTGAAATCTAAGACATGGGCTGGATCGTCGTGATACCTCCGAAGCATGGACACATGAAAAACTAGATGCATGGCTGACAAGCTAGGCAGCAAGACAAGTCTATAAGCCACCTCTCCCACACGATCGAGAATCTCAAATGGACCAATGAACCTAGGGCTAAGCTTGCCCTTCTTCCCAAATCTCATCACGCCCTTCATAGGCGACACTCAGAGCAATACTCGCTCACCAACCATGAAAGCCACATCTCGAACCTTGTTGTCTGCATAACTCTTCTGCCTGGACTGAGCTGTCTGAAGCCTATCCTGAATGATCTTGACCTTATCCAAGGCCTCCTGAACTAAATCTGTACCCAATAACTGAGCCTCTCCCGGCTCAAACTATCCAACTAGAGACCGACATCGCCTACTATACAACGCCTCATATGAAGCCATCTGAATGTTGGACAGGTAGTTGTTGTTGTAGGCAAACTTCCCTAAAGGCAAGAACTGATCCCAGGAACCTCCAAAGTCGATAACACAAGCCCAGAGCATATCCTCCAAAATTTAAATAGTCAGCTCGGACTGACCGTCCGTCTGAGGATGAAACGATGTGCTCAACTCAACCTGTGTGCCCAACTCTCGCTGAACCGCACCCCAAAAATGCGAGGTAAGCTGTGTATCCCGGCTCGAGATGATAGACACCGGCACATCATGAAGGCAAACAATCTCCCGGATATAAATCTCAACTAACCTCTCGGATGGATATGAGACTGCTACAGGAATGAAATGTGCTGACTTGGTCAGCCTATCAACAATAACCCATATAGCATCGAACTTCTTCCGAGTCAACGAAATTTCGGTAACAAAATTCATGGTAATCCTCTCCCACTTCCACTCGGGAAGCTCAATCCTCTAAAACAAACCACCAAACCTCTAATGTACTTAACCTGCTGACAGTTCAAACAACGAGCCACATATGCAACAATATCCTTCTTCATACTAGGCAACCAATAATGCTGCCGCAAGTCCTGATACATCTTCGCGGCGCCCGGGTGAATAGAATACCGAGAACTATGGGCCTGCGATAAGATCAACTCTCGAATCCCCTCAACATTGGGCACACAAACTCGCCCCTACAATCTCAAAACACCATCACAATCTAAGGTCACTTTCTTGGCACCTCCACACTGCACCGTGTCTCTCAGGACACACAAATGGGGATCATCAAACTGTCGATCACGAATACGCTCCAATAATGAAGAATGAGCAACCGTGCAAGCTAACACCCTACTAGGCTCAGAAATATCCAACCTCACAAATCGATTGGCCAAGGCCTGAATATCCAAAGCAAGCGGTCTCTGGCTGAACGAAATATAAGCAAGACTACCATGCTGGCGGTCTTCCTACTCAATGCATCGACCACCACATTGGCTTACCCGGGTGATATAAGATAGTAACGTCATAATCTTTCAATAACTCCAACCATCTTCTCTACCTCAAATTCAACTCCTTTTGCTTGAACAAGTATTGAAGACTCTTGTGATCAGTGTACACCTCACATGTCACACCATATAGGTAATTCCCCCAAATCTTCAAAGCATGAACAATGGCTGCCAACTCTAGATCATGAACCGGATAATTCTTCTCGTGGATCTTCAACTGCCTCGAAGCATAGGCAATGACTCCGCCATCCTACATCAATACTGCACCAAGCCCAATACGGGAAGCATCACAATAGACTGTATAAGGCCCTGAACCTGTGGGCAAAACCAATACCGATGCCGTGGTCAGAGCTGTCTTGAGCTTCTGAAAGCTCGCCTCACACTCATTCGACCATCTGAACTGGGCACCCTTCTGGGTCAATCTGGTTATCAGGGCTGCAATGGATGAAAACCCCTCCACGAACCGGCGATAGTAGCCTGCTAACCCCAAGAAACTCCAAATCTCTATAGCTGATACTGGTCGAGGCCAGTTTTTGACTGCCTCAATCTTCTTCGGGTCCACCTGAATACCCTCTATTGATACAACATGACCTAGGAATGCAACCAAACTCAACCAGAACTCACACTTCGAGAACTTAGCATATAACTGACTATCCTTCAGAGTCTGAGGAACCACTCTGAGGTACTGCTCGTGCTCCTCCTGGCTGCGGGAGTATATCAGAATATCATCAATGAAAACTATCATGAACAAGTCTAAATAAGGCCTGAACACTCGATTCATAAACTCCATAAATGCTGCCGGGGCATTGGTCAACCCAAATGACATTAGCAAAAACTAATAATGCCCATACCGAGTGCAGAATGCTGTCTTAGGGACATAGGATGCCCTAATCCTCAATTGGTGGTAGCCAGATCTCAAGTCTATCTTTGAATACACCTTCGCACCCTGAAGTTCGTCGAACAAATCGTCAATCCTCGACAGTGGATACTTGTTCTTTCTCATCACTTTGTTCAATTGCCGGTAATCAATGCACATCCTTATCGAACCATCATTTTTCTTCACAAATAACACTTGCGCACCTTAAGGCAAAATGATGGGTCTAATGAAACCCTTCTCAAGCAAATCCTGCAACCGATCCTTTAACTCTTTCAACTCTAGCGGGGCCATGCGATACGGCGGAATGGAAATTGGCTTAGTGCCCGGAGCCAGATCAATACAGAAATCAATATCCTTATCGAGCGGCATACCCAGTAGGTCTGATGGGAAAACCTCGGGGAACTCCCCAAAAATAGGAACAGAATCAATAGAAGGGACCTCTACGCTGGAATCGCGAACATACGCCAGATAAGCTAAACACCCCTTCTCGACCATGCGCTGAGCCTTCACATATGAAATAACTCTGCGGGTGGTATGCCCTAGGGTCCCTCTCCACTCCAAATGGGGCAAATCTAGCAAAGCTAAGGTCACGGTCTTGGCGTGGCAATCCAAAATTGCATGATACGGGGACAACCAATCCATTCATAATATAACGTCGAAATCCACCATGTCTAAGAGCAATAAATCAACACGGGTCTCAAGACCCTCAAACACTACCACACAAGAACGATGCACTCGGTCGACCACTATAGAATCTCCCACCTGTGTAGATACATAAACAGGAATACCCAAAGCATCACTAGGCATGATCAAGTATGGTGCAAAATAGGATGACACATACGAATACGTAGACTCAGGGTCAAATAGCACTGCAGCCTCTGTATCACAAATCAGAATAGTACCTGTAATAACTGCATCTGCCGACTCAGCCTCTGGCCTGGCTGGAAGAGTATGACATCGGGGCGGAGCCCCACCACCCTGAACTGCCTCTCTAGGATGACCTGCTGCAGGCTGGCCTCCATTCCTGGCGGCCTGAGCTCCACCTCTATGACCTCTACCTCTACCTTTAACACCACTACCACCACCCCTAGCTGGCTGGGCAGGCTGTGGAACCTCTGGTGCCTGAATCCTAGTTTGAGAACTCTGATGCTGAGAGCTACTCGAAGCTCGAGGGCAAAATATGACAATGTACTTCGGGTCACCACAAGCATGGCAATACCTCGACTGCTGCGGCTGAGCACCCCTCAACCTCGGGCAAGCCCTCCTGAGATGACCATACTCGCTACACCCATAACATCCACGCGACTGCTGTAGCTGCGAAAACCGAGGCTGAACCTGTCGACCTGAATGACCACCTGAAGTACCATGAGTGACCTGGAGAGCTGACTGAAAGGGCCGGGGAGGATGGCCTCTACCATAAGTACCTCTACCTCCAGACGAGGTACCACTGAATCTGCCTGCATGACGGGGCCTCTTACCCGACCCATGACCGCCTCCCTATGGCAGAACTATCTCAACTCTACGACCGACATTGGCCTCCTCCTGAAAAGTGATCTCACTCCCGGCCAGAGCCACCATACTCGGCTGACCTGCCACCGCTGGCTGAACTGCTGGAAGCAAACCTGCTCGAATAAAAGCCTCTATGAGGCCTACCAATCGGACTAGAGCGTCCTGAAGAACTGGGGTGGCGATGAACCCCTCTGGGAGCTGAGCTGGGCCCACCGGAACTGCTGGGGCTAGAACATCCTCCTCAAACTCAACCTGAGGCTCCGCCTCTGGGGCTGCTGCTCGGGGCTCGGGGCTCGGACTGCTGAGCGGTAGATGAGGAAGCACGTGTTCTCGCCATCTGCGAAAGAATATAGTAGAAATTCAATCGATGTTTGAGAAACAGAACCGCACAACAAGAGAGAACAAATGTGAAGTTTTTCCTAACTCTGTAGACTCTGAGGGATAAATACAGATGTCTCTGTACCGATCCCTCAGCCTCTACCAAGTTTGTCAGTGAGTTGTGAGACCTATGTAACCTAGAGCTCTGATACCAACTTGTCACGACCCGGATTTCCCACCCTCGGGAGTCGTGATGGCGCCTACTAATAGGAGTTAGGCAAGCCAACTTAATTTACTTCTTTTAGAAATTATCGTCCATTTAATAAAAACAAAACATAATATAATAAAGCGGAAGTCTCAAATATAATTAACCGAAAGAAATGCGGAAGTTTAACAAAATCCTCTACCCAAGACTGGTGTCACAGTACTCACGAACGTCTAGAGAATACTAAATACAAGGTTTGAATGAAACATAAAACGGTCTGCTTCGATACAAATGATAACAAACTGATTAAAATAGAAAGGGACTCCGGGCCTGCGGACGTCAGCAAGGCTACCTCAATGTCCCTGGACAGAAAGCTCGCTCCCAGAATGCTACTGCTACTCAAATGCTGCTCCAACACCTGGATCTGTGCAAAAAGATGCACAGAGTCTAGAATCAGCACAACCGACCCCATGTGCTGGTAAGTGTCTGGCCTAACCCTGGCGAGGTAGTGACGAGGCTAGGACCAGACTACAGATAAACTTGTGCAATTATATAAGATATGCGGCAAAGACATAACAGGAAATAACAAGTAAAACTGGGGAGGGGAAAACATGCACTGGGGTAGCAAATAAAATAAAGTATCAGGGGTAAAAGAGTAAACATTTACAATTCAGCTTCTAACATAGAATAAAGGAAATAAGAACACTTTCATATCCAACTCATCTTGTTGCAGACGTGCAACCCGATCCCATCTCATCATGACTCGTGGTAGGCATACCACTCGCTCCCAATGCAATATGTCATGTGTGGTAGGCGTACCACTCGCTCCCATTTCAATATGTCATGTGTGGTAGGTGTACCACTCGCTCCCATTTTAATATATCATGTGTGGTAGGCGTATCACTCGCTCCCATTTTAATATATCATGTGTGGTAGGTATACCAATCGCTCCCATTTCAATATATCATGTGTGGTATGCGTACCACTCACTCCCATTTCAATATATCATGTGTGGTAGGCGTACCACTCGCTCCCATTTCAATATATAATGTGTGGTAGGCGTACCACTCGCTCCCATTTCAATATGTAATGTGTGGTAGGTTTACCACTCGGTCCCATTTCAGTGTATAATGTGTGGTAGGCGTACCACTCGCTCCCATTTCAATGTGTCATGTGTGGTAGGCATACCACTCACTCCCATTTCAGTATATAATGTGTGGTAGGCATACCACTCGCTCTCATTTCTTTCAACACAATACACAATATAGTCCCGGCAAGGGAAAAAAGAAAATATAATGGTTTCCCGGCAGGGGAACAAGAATAATAAATCAACTATCCCAGCAAGGGAGGTCCAGCTATAACCAATCCTATGCAATTTCTATGTAGTATAGTTAAAACCAATACTCAGTATCAAGGCTCAGCAACCAAGTCTTTTATAGAGTCAATTAAGCATACACAATTATCAATTTAAGACCCACGGTCGTGCTTGACACCAATGTGAGCACGTGATTTTTGCCTCACATGAATTACTCCCACAAAATCAAAACAAAAATTGTTTGTTTTATTGTGCACAATTTTGTTATTTTTGTTAACTCGGGATTGAGAGAAAAAACCGAAAATTGAGGTTTTTCTTTTACTGCTGAAAATCAGTATTAGTACTATTACTATTTCAGAGTGCTTTTGCTTTGGTCTTGAAGAGTTTTGGGTGATCAAGTAGTTACTGTTTCATTGGTGTAGCATTTGGTATTTTCTGGAATTTTATTGGGTTTCAGGCCTGTTTGTGTTGCTGTGGTTGATTGTTGTATTGTTGGCTTGAACTGTCCATTTGCTATTTGGTTTGCAACTGGTGTTGGTTCATTGGTAGCTGTTATTTTGGAAGTCAGTAGAAATCAAAGAAAAAAAGAGTGAAGTTCCTGAGAGTTATTTTTCTTCTTTGAGAGTTTAAAGAACAGAAAATCAGGAAAACCTATTGTTTCATTGCATCTCTTAGATCAGCCTGTTTGAGTGTGTAACTGGACACTGTTTCATTGGTATTTTGGGTCCAAGTCTGGTTTAATCCTAGTCATTTCCTGGGTTTGTTTGTGTTGCTGTTTGGTATTTCTGGAATTGCAACTGGTTTTCCTTAGTTTGCTGCTGGATCTCTGCTACCCCGGGTTTTTAGATCTCTGCTAGAACCACGGAACTCGGGAATGCCTAATCCCTTCTCCCGGGTTAACAGAATTCCTTACCCGGATTTCTGGTTCGCGACTTCCCGGGTTATTATGCACAATTTTGTTGTTTTTGTTAAAAAGGAGGTGTGACAACCAACATATGGATACTCGTCACCATGCCCATACGTCGTACTCAACACATAACAGGTAGCAATTATGACTCAACTCCTAATCCCTCAAGCTAAGGTTAGACAGAACACTTACCTCAACTTCCATGGCTAAATCAATCCACAATGACCACTTTCCCTCTCGAATTCGGCTCCAACTCAATCAAATCTATGAAATAACAACTTTAGAATATCAATAATAACTAACAAATCAAATCCAATGCCTAAATATAGATTTCTAAGCTTTCTTCCCAAAATTCCAAAATTGACCCCGGGCCCGCTTGGTCGAAACACGAGGTTCGGACCAAATTCATATCACCCATTCCCCCACGAGCCCGGGTATATAATTTGTTTTCAAATTCGACCCCAAAATGAGGTCTAAATCGAAGGAAATTGAAAAGACCTAACTCTACCCATTTTCCCCAATTTCAACCCTAGATTACATGATTTGAGCCTAAGAATTTGATAAATGATGAAGGAAAATGAAGGAAACAAGTTAAATAAGACTAACCTAAGAAGATTTGGTGATAAAAGAGCTCTAAAAATTGCCTATGGGCTGTGGAGAAGATGAGTTCGTGTATTTTTGGGTGAAAAATCCCGTCACTGTTCTGTTTTAAAACTTAAAAATCACTGGGCAAAATTAACCTTCGCGTTTGCAGGAAAGGGATCGCGTTCGCGAAGGGTAATCAGAAAGGGCATCGCGAACGTGGGAGGTAAGTCGCGATCGCGTAGAAGGAAAAGGGCTGGGGTCCTGGGTCTGGCCTACGCGAACGCGTTGAAGGAAGCAGCAAATCTTCACGATCGCGGTGGTATGAACGCGAACGCGAAGAAGGAAGTGAAGCTGGGCCCTCATGGTCAAATAACCTTACGCGTTCGCGAGGGCACGAACGCGAACGCAAAGAAGGAAGGACTCAAAGCTATGCGAACGCGAGGAGAAGAGTGTGATCGCGAAGAAGGAAATCCCTGAGCAAAAATATTAGATTTTTCTGCAACTTTCTACTAAGTTCAAAACACCCCGAACCACCTCCGAAACACTCCCGATCCCTCGGGGATCTTAACCAAACATACACACTAACTCGACAACATCCTACGAACTCAACCGTGCGATCAAATCACCAAAATAACATCATAAACGAGGAATCAAACCTCAAAATCATCACTTTTCCATCAAACTTCATAAACTTTTATTTTTATATATTTAGGTCCGAAATATGTCAAATGACGTCTGATTTCAACCAAATTTCACAGGAAACGCTTAAACCACATATAAGACCTGTACCGGGCGCCGAAACAAAAATACGGGCCCGATACCAACACTTTCTAATCCATTTTCATTTCAAATTTCCATATAAATTTCAGAAAAATAATTTCTTTTAAAAATTCATTTCTCGGGCTCGGGACCTAAGATTTCGATTCCAGGCATACGCCCGCATCCCATATTTCTCTACGGACCCTCCGGGACCGTCCAAGCCGGGTCGGGGTCTGTTTACCAAAAATGTTGACCAAAGTCAACTTTAATCATATTAATATCAAAATTCATCATTTTTCACGCAGAGTTCATATTTAAGCTTTCCAACTACGCACTCGGACTGCGCACACAAATCGAGGGAACAAAAAAAATGAGGTTTTCAAGGCCTCGGAAGCACGGAAAAGAGAGAAGACAGGTGATGACCCTTTGGGTCGTCACAATTTGTCTAATAAGAATTATAATACAATAGTTATTTTAGCGACTTAGTTTTCAATCATATTAAACTCGTAATTTTTAGTGTAATTAGATATAAGAAAATTAAACACTCGAGCCTGCAACAACTATTTTTTTTTCTAAGTCTAAATCCACTTTGTGGCCTATCTAAAACTCACCCGAGCCCTCGAGGCTCCCAACCAAGCATGCACGCAAGTCCAAAAATATCATACGGACTTGCTCGTGCGGTCAAATTATCAAAATAACATCAACCATTATGAATTAAGCCTCAAATTCATGAAATCACTTAAGAACATCAAAAATTTTAATTTTCTCAAATATGGTCTGATTTATACTAAACGGACTCCGATTCTTACCAAACTTTACAGATTCCCTAATTTATTATTTTAAACTTATACCGGATTCCTGAACTAAAATATGGGCCTGATACCATTAATTTCATTATCTTTCATTTCTCAAAAACTCTTATATTTTCCCGAAAATAATTTTCTTCAAAAATTTATTTCTCGGACTTGGGACCTCGGAATTCGATTTCTGACATACCCCCAAGTCCCATATTTTTCTATGGACCCTCCGTATCTGTCAAATCACGAGTCCGGGTCTGTTTACCCAAAATGTGATCGAAGTCAACCTAAATTCATTTTAAAAGTAAAATTCATCATTTTTTCACAAATTTTTATATAATGGCTTTTCGGATACACGTCCGGACTAGCACGTAAATCGAGGTGAGACAAAAAGGAAGTTTTAATTCCTCGAAACACAGAATTTACTTTCAAAATGAGTGATGACCTTTTGAGTGATGACCCAAGGTCATCACACTATACAATATAATTTTTCTTACCTTTTTTTTTGCATCTTAATATTTGTAAGATTTTTTTTGGCAACCGCTAGGCAATCACCTAGGGCTGTTTTCATTTAAAATATAAAAGTAAAACATAATACAGTGTCAGGGGGTTTTACATAATGAAAAAAATAAACTTTGGCGCTGACTTGAACCTATTATCAAAATTGAGTATGGAACTCACGATTGATATTACAATTGATCTAGAATTATCAATGTGTATAAAAACCTTTCCTGCATAATGAGCTTTCCAAAATGTAGTTAACCTCTGATTATCGTTGTCTACTGCCCAGATTTCCCTTGAACTCCCACATGAATTATGTACGTATATTGTTCCATTGCAAGTTATTGAGGTACTTGCTTTTTCCATATGCTTTTTGCAGGAACAATTCTCAAGCCAGAATTGCCTCGAAAATTACTGTCCTTGTGCACTTGCATTTGGTGTACAAAATTTGTAGATGAGCAATGTATTAAAAATACGTGACCTCCATTTCCTACTGATGTTTGAACCCACTCCTGACATGCTTTTGCTCCTTTTGATACATGAACATATGGGGAACAATGCCTTGCACTCCCCAATGAATTAAAATATGTTGCTTTTGCTCCTTGTATCACTGTCCAGAACTATGCGTGATAGCTTTGTGTTTCATCTTTTTCCCTGCAGCTCATTGTGACTCCATTTACAAGTATTGTTTCTTTTGTATCTTGCCATAAGTTGTTGAAACTGTGTAGCAATTGTCCTTTCCAACCTTTGTGTTTTGTTTTTCTTCTGCTACTTCTATATCTTTCATTATTGAATGTCGCTCTGTGACATATGTTGCTGCTGTTCGTACCACACCAGATGTTGAAGCATAATGTACTTCTTTTTCTGATTTGAGTGAGAACCATGAATAGCATAATCTTATTTTCCATCACATTGTTGGGCAAAGATTCTGTCACTTGACCTACAAAAGAGCAAACATTATTATATAATACCAAACTCATCTTGTACTCCTCCCACATGTATTGCAATCATAGATTAGATGGTTGTTCAACTTTCTTCCTTGCCTCCAGGTGTGTTAGTTCTTCGCTACTTTTACCCTCAAGTATGGACATTTTAATTTATCTCCATTCACTAGCCTTCTGCCTTGTGTATCTAGTTGATTGAAGGAGTAGCATTGAAAGTTCCCCTGATCAAGAGAAGAATTTGCCAAATGGTCCGCAAGTTTATTCCCCTCTCGAAATATATGTGTTATTATGCCATTGGACATGCTTAACTTCTGCCTTATCTGCTGCACTTCTTCCTCAATAATCCAAGGGGGCTTCCAGTCCCCTTCAATGACCTTCTTGAGTAACATAGTGTCTGTTTGCACCCATATGTTAGAAATGCCATCATCCATAACATGTTTCAAAGCCTCCAGTATAGCCAAAGCTTCTGCCTGTCTGTTAGACACCTCTTGAATCTCCTTGCCACATGCGTATATCAAATCTCCATGCTCATTCCTCAAGCAGAAACCAATTGAACTCCTTCCTGGATTACCCCTCGATGCCCCATCAGTGTTTACTTTGGTCCACTCATGCATTGGAAATTCCCATGAAACCTTATAGAAGTTCAGCTTAGGAGTGTAGTTCTCCATCATTTTTAGTATGTCAGGCCATCTATATGGTACATGAGCAATCCCAGGTTTCCTCACCTTGATAAGAGACTGAATGGTCGTGCATACCTGATACACCACCCTATTAGTAGACACTGGTTCACCATGTTTATTGCTATTCCTCCTTTTCCAAAATTCCCACACTATGATGCTAGGTAAAGCTAGAAATATTTGCTTAAGTCTTGGGATAACCTTTAAGGTCCAGCATTTTACAATAGCCTGTTGCAACCTCAAGTTCTCCATTGATAATCCAGCATATGATAGGATGTAATTCCATACTTTTGAATCTGTGTATGAATGGAAGAAAACATGACCTACTGTCTCTTCATTAGGAAATACACAACACCAGCATTTAGATGGTATGAAGTACCCCATCCTTCTCAAAGCATCATCCAGTGGTAATTTCACTTTCCAAAGCTTCCACATGAAGAAAG
This sequence comes from Nicotiana glauca, assembly GCA_026770625.1. Lineage (NCBI taxonomy): Eukaryota > Viridiplantae > Streptophyta > Magnoliopsida > Solanales > Solanaceae > Nicotiana > Nicotiana glauca. Next base: position 32,337 of record MU758595.1, read on the forward strand.
AAATTTTAAAAGGTAATCCTTGGACCCACATATTAGAGAATGAAATAGTTGGATCTTTTCTTCTTCGTATATACTCCCAGGCAGACTTAACTGAGAATTTTCCTCTTGTATCTAGAGTCCAAATAGGTTTGTCCAGCTCTTCAGAGTTAGCAGGGCACGGTATGTTATCCAGAATGTGAGATGCAAGATCATTAGGAAGAATTTCTTTAATTTGCTCCTCAATCCACTGTCCCCCAGTAATTATATCCTTCACATTATGTATAGCCTCATCAACTACAAAGTTTGGAGGTGTCACAAAGTATAGAGACCCCAATCCAGTCCAGTTGTCAAACCAAAAAAGGGAAGATCCCATTCTTAGTTTCCAATAAATCTGATGCTCCACTAGATCTCTACACTCTAACATTTTCCTCCATATGTGGGATCCATATTTCCACTGTACAGTAATGTCATTCAACTTTTTGTAATATTTTTGGCTCATGAAACAACTCCATAACGATGGCTTGGTCCTGAAGTTCCACCATAGTTTGCAGAATAAGGCCTTAGACAAGTCATGAAGGGATCGAAATCCTACTCCTCCTTCCTCATTATATAAGCAAAGCGTATCCCATGAAGCCCAATGCCTAGCTCTACCCTCTAAGGAACTGCTCCAAAAATACCTTGCAAAGATTTTGTGCAGCTTGTTGATCACATAGGCAGGTGGATTTATTGCAGAAAGTAAATGAATGGGCATACTTTGTAGAACACTTTCGATAAGAACTGCCCTGCCACCAATGGATAACAATTTTCCTTGCCATGTTTGAAGCTTATCCATTACCTTAGTGATTAAGCCCTCATAGTAATCCATCCTTCTCCTTGAGTAGAAAATAGGACAACCAAGATAAGTGAAAGGAAACTCCTGTCTCCCTATCCTAGTAACTCTCTCAATCTTCCTCACTTCATCACTTGCAGAATGATGTACATACATAGGAGATTTTGACTTGTTAATCAGTTGTCCTGAAGTTGCCTCATAGGAACTCAACACTTCCATAACTAATTTTAAACAAGTAATATCTGAGGATGAAAATATAATTGTGTCATCAGCGTATGCAAGATGGTTAATCTTAGGACTCTATTTGGGTAATCTAAACCCACAGAAATAGAGATTATGATGTAATGCATTAAGCCCCTTGAGATTGCCTCTGCAGCCAATATAAATAGAGTTGGTGACAAAGGGTCACCCTGCTTCACTCCCCTCGTAGATTTGAAAAAACCATGAGGTTTTCCATTGACAAGAATTGAGTACCAATTGTTAGACATAACACCACAGATCAGACCAATAAATCTTTCAGAAAACCCCATCTTTCTCAAAACCTTAGGGAGGAACAGCCATGAGAGTCTATCATAAGCCTTCATCATGTCGAGCTTTAGAGCTACATTGGGACCTGCTTTGGTTCTCAATCTAATATCAGTGATTATTTCCTGAGTAAGCAGTATATTTTCAACCATACTCCTTCCCTTGACAAATCCAGCCTGTTCGTCAGAAATAAGTGTAGGAAGAATAAAAACCATCCTCTCATGAATGACCCTCGAGATGATTTTGTTTGAAAAGTTACTCAAGCTAATTGGTCTCAAGTCTGAGAAAGTCTGCACCTCCTTTTTCTTTGGTAATAATACTAGATTTGTGTGAGTTATGGATTTAGGGAGTTCATGACCACAGAAAAAAGCATTCACCATTTCGAGTATGTCTCCTCCTATGATGTCCCAACATGCCTAGAAAAAGTTCCCATTGAAACCATCGGGTCCACAAGCATTATCCCCATTCAAACCAAAAACTGCCTTTTTGACTTCATTGATTGTTGGTTGCCTTGTTAGTTCACAGTTCTGCTCGTCATTCATCATCACAGGTACATGATCCAATATCCTAAAGTCCATAGGAACACTTGATTCATGAAACTGTTGTTGAAAAAAATGCACAGTCTCTTCTGCTATCATTTCTTCCTCCTCTATCCATAAACCATATTTATCCTAAATTCTTTTGAGCTGTAGCTTTCTTCTTTTGCCTTTTACGTGAGAATGGAATAGTTTAGTGTTTCTATCTTCGTCTTTAAACCAAGCCGAACCTACTTTTTGCTTCCAGAAATCTTCTTCTAGGGCCCATACTCGAATCAGATTAGCTTGCAGTCTTTGAAGCCTTTCACGATTTTAGATAGTTGGATGTAGTTCAAATTGTGTCTCGTGCACCTTAACCACTTCTTCCATACTAGCTATCTGTTGGAAAATGTCCCAAAAAGTAGCTTTACTCCATATTGATAGAGCTTTTTCAGTTTTTTCATTTTATGATTGAACAATATGAATGGACTCACATGAAAGTCAGCCTACCAGTTTTCCATAACTACATCTATAAATGACTCATTTTTTATCCAGAAATTCAAGAATCTGAAATTTTTTCTGATTGGCCTGCTGTTGAGATTGGATGAAAGCTGTAGAGGCCTGTGATCAGAACCAATTTTTGAAAGATGATTGATCTCCAAACCTGGCCATAATTCTTGAAGTTCCATATTGCCCAAACACTTATCCAGACATTTAAAAATGCAGTCTTCCTCAGCTCTCCCATTCCACCAAGTAAAAATACTTCCTTTAAAGCCAAGATCGAAAAGGTTGCACGTAGTGATGCACTGCCTAAAATCATCTATCTCGTTGATATGAACTGGTAATCCTCCAAATTTCTCTTCTTCATCCTATATCACATTAAAATCTCCACCTACTAGCCGTGGTAATGTCATATCAGTAGCCAAAGAGTATAATGTGTCCCATAGTTCAATTCTTTCGAGTGCGTCACATTTTGCATACACCATGGTAATAATGAATTCCTTTTGATTATCAGTGTCAACCATTTTTAAAGAAATTTGTTGTTCCATGTTGAGTATGATGTCAAAGTCATACTTCTGATCTATAAAGATCCATATCTTATTAGAAATATTAACCACCACTTGTTCAAAACCAAGCCTTGTCCTATATTGCTCGACAGTCCGAGTCTCCATCAAAGCAATAAAATTAAAGTGGTACTGCCTATCTATTGTGATAACCCTTTCAAAGGCTTGCATTGTGTTAACTGACCTGATGTTCTAAATTAAGGCATTCATCATCAATTAATTGATTTGGATACGGTTCTCCTTGTTTGAACTCCCGGGAGGTGTACTCCAGCAGTATCCTTTGATTGTTTTTTCTTACCTATCCCAGCTGATTTCCCTACCTCGAACTGTCTAGGAGATATATCACCTTGCCTAGCTACATTGATGAAATTCTATGTAGTAGATTCAGCATCTAAATCTCTACTTTTAGCTCCCTTCATCTGTTCTTCCTGATCAATGTCTTCTTTAGTGATCAGCTGATTTTAGGATGGTTTTGGCATTACAATCTTATTAGAATTCTTCTGCATTTTCCCTTTATTTGGAACCATGGTTTTGTGAATTACAGCCTCTTATATCTGTGATGATATTGTTGTTCCCCCATCATGTGCAACATGGCTTAACTTCAGCTACATTTCAGTCAGTACAACCTTTTGAGTTTTATCCAGTTGCTGCAATAGTCTTCCAGCACTGGTATCACCTGGATCACCTTTTTTTTCCTGTATCATTAGTTGTGGCTATGTTGTCAGGAGTTGATGGATGTGATGAAATGTTATGTTTCTCAATTTGTAACTGCATATGAGCTGGACTTTGGACTTCAAATCTGCCACTATTTCCCTTCACACTGTGTTCCTTAGTATCCGATTCTTTTTCTTGGACTTCTTCTGCATCCTCATGTCCTTCAAGAAATTCTCCTTCATCTGTCTCTTCTTCATATTGATTATCCCAAAGTCTTCCTTCAGTGAAGTTCAATCGATCTGGATGAAGGTTTTCTTGCTCAGATATCACACTAGTATCCAGTGATTCAAATGGAATTCTGTGGCATGGCTGATTGGTAGTGACATTGTTAGCTAGAAAACTCCCATTTACCCATTGAACAGTAGAATTAGGAGTAAACACTGTAGCACATGGATTTAAAACCTTCTGAATAGCCATGTTATGCACCAAACCATCCACTTCACAAGCTAAATGATTCCTTTTCTTAGCAGTCTTTGATGTACTCTCCTCTCCAGTTGTTTTTGGGCTAAATCTAGATGCTTTATGATTTAAACTCCTAGCAGAGGTATTATTTGCTACTGGTGGTCCTTCACAATTGTTATCTTTCACCATAACCAATTGGTTATTGTCTTCATCATCTGCATCGTTTTCCTCTAATACTGCAAATATATTAGTTGTTTGAATTGGTTGATTATCTACTGCATCATCTGAAGCTACTTCCTCCCTTGTTTTAATACTTCTTTTCTAATCATTACCAGTCAGAGGGACAATTTCCTTACCAGCTGCACCACTACTTTGTTGATTACCACTAGACACTTGAGGCTGCTGTTCATTACCATGAGCTGTCATGGGTTCCTTTGCTGATGTTGCATTAATTTGAGTAGTGAAACCATGTCCTTGCATCTGCTGCCCTTTAGCTTGATCAACATGTATGATTTCTTTTCATGTAACTACACCATCTCCTATCTTCTTGACAGGGTTCTCTCTAACTTCCTTCCATTGTTTCACAGGTGGCTTCACATTGCCTACAATTTTCCTACTTGTTAAGACCAGCACAGGTAGATTATGCAACTGAGTCTGCTCATTATTATCATCAGCATTCTGCTTTATTTGATTATAGGGTGACAGTTCTGGATGAGTTTTCCAACATTCAAAATAATCATATCCTTGTAATCTGCACTCCTTACAATACTTAGGAATCATATCGTACTTGATGTTTACCCATTCGGTCCTTGTTTCATTCAGTTTTAAGATTGAAGATTAATTTTTGAATTTTAATTTTTTTATTTGAAAGTTAATTAATTTATATTTATATATATTACTATTTTATCTTATTTGTCTATGAAATTAATTTTTCATAACCGAACTTCTACATCAAGTCTTGTCATGACTTTCATAGTCGAAGTGAAAGTATTCATTATCTATGATATTTTTTAACTTAAGTAATTATGGTTAAAATATTATTATTGTGATGATAACCTCAAATATACAACAATATAGTTATAGTCAACTTTAAAAGTTTATTGATATTCTGAATCTGTATTCGTTTTTGTCATGATAAAAAATTATAACTATTAACCCAACTATTTGGAATTTCATTCTAACTTGAAGCAAAAATATCCATTAACTACATCATTATATTTGAACCAATTCGATGTGGCTAAATTATTACTATTGCTACAATAAATTTCAATTTGTGGTTAAAACCTATAAATAGCTTCAAAATTTTATCATAGTGTTAAATCTGTGACAAATAATTGTTAAGCCCACTATAGCCATAGTTTATTTAGAACGTAAAGCAAAACTATTTATTCAAATAAAATATTTATTTTAAATAATTTATTGTGATTAAAACTTAGTTTTGCTACATTAAGTTTTAGCATGTAGCAAAAATTAATAATGAGCTACAAAATTTTATTATATCAAAAGATTTGTGGCTATATCATCTCATCATGACAAATAATCGTAGGTTTAAGTCAACTATTGCCACGATATTTTATAATATGAAGCAAAAATATTTATTTCGGCTACAATAATTTGTTTCAAAATTTTTATTGTGGCTAAAACATTATTGTTGCTACAATAACTTTAATGCATGGTAAAAATTTATAATTAGCTATGAAATTATACTATAGCAATAAATTTATAGCTATTTAGGTAGTGTATAAAGCCATGCCATTCTATTTTTTATAGCTATTGTTAGGTACTAGCCACGAAATTTAGATTTGTAGCTGAGATTTTGTAGCTATAAATACATTATGTTGTAGTATGAAGCTCAAAAGGGTTTTCCAATTGGAAGTGATAGAATTCATGTTTTAAAAGAAATTTCAGAGTCGCTACCTGACATTTGATTTCGGCATGCCAGGTCACCATTTTAAAAATAACTTTTCTTTTAAAACACGTTTTGTGACGAACCAAAGGGTCATCACCTATTTTTCTATTTATTCCATATTTTCAAGGCCTTGAAAATCTCATTTTTAGTTGCCTCAATTTGCATGCGCAGTCCGGGCGCGTAGCCGGAAAGCCTAAATGTGAAATTCTGTGAAAAATGTGAAAATTTTGGTATTAAAATGAATATGTTTGACTTTGATCAATATTTTGGGTAAACGGACTCGGACCCGTAATTTGATGGTCCCGAAGGATCCGTAAAAAAAATATAGGACTCGGGCGTATGCCCGGAATCAAATTCCGAGGTTCCAAGCCTGAGAAAAGAATTTTTAAGTAAAATTGTTTTTCCAAAATTATTAAGGAAAATTGAAATAAAGATTGATTAGAACGTGTTGGTATCGGGCCCGTATTTTAGTTCCGGCGCCCGGTACAGGTCTTATATGTGGTTTAAGATATTTCTATGAAGTTTGGCTGAAATTGGACGTCGTTTGACGTGTGTCGGACTTAAAACTCTAAATTTGAAAGTTTATGAAGTTTGAAGAAAAACTAGTGATTTTGAGGTTTGATTCATTATTTTTTATGTTATTTTGGCGATTTGATCGCATGGTTAAGTTTGTAAGATGTTGTTGAGTTAGTGTATGGGTTGGTTAGGAGCCTCGAGGACTCGGGAATGTTTCGGAGTGATTTCGGACATAGGGAAGTTGCAGAAAATGAGCTTCAGCTATTGCTGTCAAAGTCTTCTTCGCATTCGCGAAACCTCTTTCCGCGTTCGCGAAGCCTTGGATTTTTCCTTCATCTCGTTCGCATTACTGCTTCGCGTTGGCATAGAGTTAATGAACTCTGAGGGCTCAGCCCTCTTTTCTACTTCGCGTTCACGTACACTGGACCGCATTCGCGGTGCCTTGCAAGTTCACGCTTCGCGAACGCGACCTCCTTTCCCGTGAACACGAAGGACAAATTCTGCCCAGTTATATTTTAAAAATTACAGAACAGTAGACACGGGATTTCCACAAAAATACTCTAACCCCTTCTTCTCCAAGGTCTTTAGGCATCCATTGAAGCTTCCTTTCATCAAGACCTCTTGGGTTAGTAAATCCCAACTCGTTTTCTTTATTTTTCATCATTATTTATTGAATTCCTAAGCTTAAATCGTGTAATTTAGGGTAAAAAATTGGAAAAAATGGGTAGAACTAGGGCTTTTACTTTTTCTTGATTTAGACCTCGTTTTGGGGTCAAATTTGAGAATAAATTATATATGCGGGCTCGTGGGTGAATGGGGAATTTGATTTTGGTCTGAACCTCGTGTTTTGACCAAGCGGGCCCGGGAGCGATTTTGGGATTTTTGGAAAGAAAGCTTAGAAACCTATAATAAGACATTGGGCTTGATTTATTTAGCATATATTGATATTATGAAGACATTATTGTATAGATTTGATTGAGTTGGAGCCGAATTCAAGAGCGAAAGCGGTTGTTGTGGATTTATTTGGCCGTGGAAGTCGAGGTAAGTGTTTGGTCTGACCTTCGCTTGAGGGATTAGGAGTTGAGTCTTGTTGCTACTTTCTAATTGTCGAGTACGGTGTATAGGCATGGTGACGAGTATCTATACATTGGTGTCTAGCATGACCGTAAGTCCTTATAATGCGATTATCATGATTTTGTTGTAATTTCCGTGCTTATTTGAGGATTTCTATATGTTGTAAATAACATGTGAAAGACATTATGATCATTTGACTTCGAGGAGCATTGGCTCGAGTTGTGATACGAATTTTGAAGGTATATGAAATGATCTGATTCTTTGGAGCGTTGGCTCAAATGATAAAGTGAATTATAAAGTAAGAAATGAAAGAAAGAGAAAGAGTTATTGGTTATTCCTTTATGGGGACATTTCGTTGATTTTGTTGGTTTTCTCCCTTGCCGGGATATTGAGTTTATTGATATTGTTCCCTTGCCGGGATTTAACTATTTTATTGTATTCCCTTGCCGGGATTTCCTCCACTATTTGTTTACTTCCTTGCCCCTTATTTGTGACTATTGTTTGGGTGAGTTAGAGTGATATATATATGGATCGGGTTGCACGCCGCAACAATGATAAATGTGGATCGAGTTGCACGCCGCAACAATGATAAATGTGGATCGGGTTGCACGCCGCAACAATGATAAATGATATGGGTCAGATTGCATACCACAACAGTGAAATTTGAGGGTCGGGTTGCACGTCACAACAATGCTAGATGATACGGATCGGGTTGCACGCTGCAACAATGACATTGTAGATCGGGTTGCACGCCACAACAGTATTGATATATATTGGGAGGGGGTTGCACGCTGTAACAGTTACTGATTCAAGTGTGTTTATTTTGGATATTTGTTTCGTAGTTCGCTGTAAATTTTCTTGGTTGGGTCTATCTTTATATTGAGATTTCCTATTTGTAATTCTTGTCTCCCCACCACATGTTCCCCCTTCCTTTATTGACTGTTTACTTCCTGTGTTTCTTTCGGCGGTATGTTTATGTTTGAACTACACAGGTTTATCTGGTTGTCTAGTCCTAGCCTCGTCACTACTTCGCCGAGGTTAGGCTAGGCACTTACCAGCACATAGGGTCGGTTATGCTGATGCTACACTCTGTGCTATTTTTCACCGATTCAAGTTTTGGACAGCATCATCAGTAGTGTGGGAGTAGGCTTTCAGTTCAGCGAGACACCAAGGTAGCCTTGCAGGCGTCTGCAGGCCCGGCGTCTCCTCTATTCCTACTCTAAACTGTCATCTCATGGTCTTCGAGATAAACAGATTTATGTTTCTTTCAGAATTTGTATTTAGTATTCTTAGATGTTCGTGAGTATGTGACTCCAGTTCTTGGGTAGAGATTCATGTTGGAATTCAATATTTTGTTTAGCTATTTAAATTTAGAACTTTCGCTTATGATTTAATTTTCGTTGCTTTTATCTTAAATGCTGTTAATTATTAAAAAGGAAAATATGTTTACTAAAAAGGTAATTAACGTTTGGCTTGGCTAGTTCCTAATAGTAGGCGCCATCATGACTCCCGAGGGTGGAAAATCCGGGTCGTGACAAGTTGGTATCAGAGCACTAGGTTGCATAGGTCTCACAACTCATGGACAAACTTGGTAGAGTCTGAGGGATCAATACAGAGACGTCTGTATTTATCCCTTAAAGGCTACAGAGTTAGGAAAAACTTTACATTTGTTCTTTCTTGTCGTGCGGTTCTGTTTCTCAAATACCGATTGAATTTCTACTCTGTTCTTCTGCAGATGGCGAGAACAAGCGCTTCCTCATCTACCGCTCAATAGTCCGAGCCTCGAGCAGTAGCCCCAGAGGCAGAGCCTCAGGTTGAGTTTGAGGAGGAGGTTCCAGCCCCAGCATTTTCGGTTGGCCCAACTCAGGTCCCAGAAGGGTTCATGAACACCCCAGTTCTTCAGGACGCTCTAGTCTGATTGGTAGGACTTATAGAGAGTGTCATCCGAGCGGGTTTGCTTCCAGTAGTTCAGCCAGCGGTGGCAGGTCAGCCGGGTATAGTGGCTCAGGCCGGGAGTGAGATCACTTTTAAGGAGGCGGCCAATGTGGCTCATAGAGTGGAGATGGTTCGGTCATAGGGAGGTGGTCATGAGTCAGATAAGAGGCCCCGTCATGCAGGCAGATTCAGTGTTACCTCGTCTGGAGGTAGAGATTCTTATGGTAGAGGCCATCCTCCTAGGCCCTTTCAGTCAGCTCGCCAGGGTCAGCCTCAGTTTCCTCAGCTACAACATTCGCGTGGATGTTATGACTGTGGTGAGTATGGTCACATTAGGAGGGCTTGCCCGAGGTTGAGGGGTGCTCAGCCGCAGCAGTCGAGGTCTTGCTACACTTGTGGTGACATGTCACATTACCAGATTTTGCCCTCGAGCACCGGGTAGTTCTCAGCATCAGGGTTCTCGTGCCATGGTTCAGGCACCAGGTGTTCCACAGACCACCCAGCCAGCTAGAGGTGGGATAGATGTTCTAGAGGTGGAGGCAGAGGTCATAGAGGTGGAGCTCAGGCCACCAGAGGTGGAGGGCAGCCAGCAGCCGGCTGTCCCAAAGATGTGGTTCAGGGAGGTGTTATGCTCTTCCAGCCATGTCAGAGGCTGAGTGTTCAGATGCAGTCATCACATATACGGTTCTGGTTTGTGATCGAGATGCTTTGGTACTATTTGATCCAGGGTCTACGTATTCATATGTTTCATCTTATTTCGCACCATGCTTGGTCATGCCTAGTGATGCCTTGGGTATTTCTATATATGTGTCTACACCGGTGGGTGACTCTATTGTGGTCGACCGAGTCCATCGTTCATGTGTTGTAGTGATTGGGGGTCTGGAGACCCGTGTAGACTTGTTGCTCTTAGTTATGGTTGACTTCGATATCATTCTGTGTATAGATTGGTTATCACCCTATCACGCTATCTTGGACTGCCATGCCAAGACTGTGACCTTAGCGTTGCCAGATATGCCTAGTTTAGAGTGGAGAGGCACTCCAGTATATTCTACCCGCAGCGTCATTTCATACGTGAAGGCTTGACGCATGGTCGATAAAGGGTGTCTGGCCTATTTTGCCTATGTTCGTGATTCCAGTGCTGAGGTTCCTCCTATCGATTTTGTGCCAATTGTCCGCGAGTTTCCAGATGTTTTCCCATCAGACCTGCCGGGTATGCCGCCCGACAGGGATATCGACTTTTGTATGGATGTGGCTCCGGCCACTCAGCCCATTTCTATCCTGCCGTATTGCATGGCCCCGCCAGAGTTAAAAGGGTTAAAGTATCAGTTGCAGGATTTGCTTGAGAAGAGTTTCATTAGACCTAGCGTTTCTCCTTGGGGTGTGCCAGTGTTATTTGTCAAGAAGAAGGACGGATCGATGGGGATGTGCATAGATTACCGGCAATTGAACAAAGTAATGATTAAGAATAAGTATCCACTACCGAGGATTGATGATTTGTTCGACCAGCTTTAGGGTATTCTCCAAGATTGACTTGCGATCTGGCTACCATCAGTTAAGGATTAGGGCATCCGATGTCCCTAAGATAGCTTTCCATACTCGGTATGGCCATTATGAGTTCTTAGTCATGTCATTTGGGTTGACCAATGCCCCAGCAACATTTATGGAGTTGATGAACCGAGTGTTCAGGCCATATTTGGACATGTTCACGACTCATTGATGACATTTTGGTATACTCACGCAGCCAGGAGCAGCACCTTAGAGTGGTTCTTTAGACTCTGAGGGATAGTCAGTTATATGCCAAGTTCTCCAAGTGCGAGTTCTGCCTGAGTTTAGTAGCATTTTTGGGTCACGTTGTATCAGCATAGGGTATTCAGGTGGACCCGAAGAAGATTGAGACAGTCAAGAACTGGCCTCGACCAGTATCAGCTATGGAGATTCGGAGTTTGTTAGGGCTGGCAGGTTACTATCGTCGGTTCGTGGAGGGGTTTTCATCTATTGCAGCCCCGATGACCATGTTGACCCAGAAGGGTTCCCAGTTCAGATGGTCAGACGAGTGTGGGGCGAGCTTTCAGAAGCTCAAGACAGCTCTGACTACGGCACTGGTATTAGGTTTGCCCACAGGTTCAAGGCCTTATACAGTCTATTGTGATGCTTCCCGTATCGGGCTTGGTGCAGTGTTGATGCAGGGTGGAAAGGTTATTGCCTATGCTTCGAGGCAGTTGAAGATTCATAAGAAGAACTATCCAGCAGAGTTAGCAGCTATTGTTCACGCTCTGCTATTGTTCACGCCTTGAAGATTTGGAGGCACTATTTGTATGGCGTGGCATATGAGGTGTTCACTGACCATAAGAGTCTTCAGTACTTATTCAAGCAAAATGAGTTGAATTTGAGGTAGAGGAGGTGGTTGGAGTTGTTGAAAGATTATGATATCACCATTTTATATCATCCGGGGAAGGCCAATGTGGTGGCTGATGCCTTGAGTATGAAGTCAGCTAGTATGGGCAGTCTTGCTTATATTCCAGTCAGTCAGAGGCCGCTTGCTTTGGATGTTCAGGCCTTAGCCAATTAGTTCGTGAGACAGGATGTTTCTGAGCCCAGTCGTATATTGGCTTGCACGGTCGCTTGTTTTCATTATTGGAGCGTATCCGTGATCGGCAGTTTGATGATTCCCATTTGTGTGTCCTCAGAGACACGGTGCAGCGTGGAGTTGCCCAGCAGGTTACCTTAGATGATGATGGAGTTTTGAGATTGCAGGGCCGAGTATGTGTGCCTAATGTGGATGGACTTCGAGAGTTGATTTTAGAGGAGGCCCATAGTTCCCGTTACTCTATTCATCCAGGCGCTGCGAAGATGTATCAGGATTTGTGGCAGCATTATTGGTGGCGTAGAATGAAAAAAGATATTGTAGCATATGTGGCTCGTTGTTTGAACTGTCAGCAGGTTAAGTACGAGCATCAGAGGCCTGGTGGTTTGTTTCAGAGGATTGAGCTTCCCGAGTGGAAGTGGGAGAGGATCGTATGGACTTCGTCACCAGACTTCTGTTGACTCGGAAGAAGTTTGATGCAATTTGGGTCATTGTGGATAGGCTGACCAAGTCAGCGCATTTCATTCCTGTGGCAGTCTCCTTCATCCGAGAGATTAGCTGAGATTTATATTCGGGAGATTGTTCGCCTTCATGGTGTGTCGGCATCTATCATTTCGGACCGGGGTACGTAGTTTACCTCGCGCTTTTGGAGAGCAGTTCAGTGAGATTTGGGCACACGGGTTGCGTTGAGCATAACATTTCATCCCCAGACAGACGGTCAGTCCGAGCGGACTATTCAAATTTTGGAGGATATGCTCTGGGCTTGTATTATTGACTTTGGAGGCTCGTGGGATCAGTTCTTGCCTTTAGCGGAGTTTGCCTACAACAACAGCTACCATTCGAGCATCCAAATGGCTCCTTATGAGGCTTTATATGGTAGGCGGTATCGGTCTCCGGTTGGGTAGTTTGAGCCGGGAGAGGCTCGGTTGATAGGTACGGATTTGTTTCAGGAGTCCTTGGACAAGGTCAAGATCATTCAGGATAGGCTTCATTTGGCTCAGTCTAGGCAAAAGAGCTATGCAGATTGTAAGGTTCGAGATGTAGCTTTCATGGTTGGTGAGCAGGTATTGCTCCGAGTGTCGCCTATGAAGGGCGTGATGAGATTTGGGAAGAAGGGAAAGCTTAGCCCTAGATTCATTGGTCCGTTTGAGATTCTCGATCGAGTGGGAGAGGTGGCTTATAGACTTGCATTGCCGCCTAGCTTATCAGCCGTGCGTCCAAATTTTCATATATCCATGCTTCGGAGGTATCACGGAGATCTAGCGCACGTGTTAGATTTCCGCACTGTCCAGTTAGACCAGGACTCGTCTTATGAGGAGGAGCTGGTAGCTATTCTAGACCGGCAGGTTTGTCAGTTGATATCCAAGGGTTTTCCTTTTGTTCGTGTTCAGGTGAGAGGTCAGCCTCCTGAGGCATCGACCTGGGAGTCCGAGTCTGATATGCGGAGCTGTTATACCCATCTTTTCCCCGACTCAGGTACTTTTTTTTTGTCCGTTCGTGGACGAACGGTTGTTTTAGAGGTGGAGAATGTGACGACCCAAAAGGTCATCACCTATTTTTCTATTTATTCCGTACTTTCGAGGCCTTAAAAACCTTATTTTTAGTCGCCTCGATTTGCGTGCGCAGTTCGGGCGCATAGCCGGAAAGCCTAAATGTGAAATTCTGTGAAAATTGCAAAAAATTTGGTATTAAAATGAATAAGTTTGACTTTGGTCAACATTTTGGGTAAACGGACACGGATCCGTAATTTGACGGTCCCGGAGGGTCCGTTGAAAAATATGGGACTCGGGCGTATGCCCAGAATCGAATTCCGGGGTTCCAAGCCCGAGAAATGAATTTTTGAGTAAAATTGTTTTTCCAAAATTATTAATAAAAATTGAAATGAAAATTGATTAAAAAGTGTTGGTATCGGGCCCGTACTTTGGTTCCGGCGCTCGGTACAGGTCTTATATGTGGTTTAAGATATTTCTGTGAAGTTTGGCTGAAATCGGACGTCGTTTGACGTGTTTCGGACTTAAAACTATAAATTTGAAAGTTTATGAAGTTTGAAGAAAAACTAGTGATTTTGAGGTTTGATTCATTGTTCTTGATGTTATTTTGGCGATTTGATCGCACGGTTAAGTTCGTAAGATGTTGTTGAGTTAGTGTATGGGTTTGGTTAGGAGCCCCGACGGCTCGGGAATGTTTCGGAGGTGTTTCGGAGTGATTTCAGACTTAGGAAAATTGCAGAAAATGAGCTTCAGCTGTTGCACTCAGTCTTATTCGCGTTCGCGAAGCCTCGAGTTTTTCCTTCATCGCGTTCGCATTACTGCTTCGTGTTCGTGTAGAGTTAATGAACTCTTAGGGCTCTGCCCTCTTTTCTCTTTTGCGTTCGCGTACGCTGGACCGCGTTCGCAACGCCTTGCAAGTTCACCCTTCGCGAACGCGACATCCTTTACCGCGAACGCGAAGGGCAAATTCTGCCCAGTTATATTTTAAAAATTATAGAACAATAGCTACGGGATTTCCACAAAAATACTCGAACACCTTCTTCTCCAAGGTCCTTAGGCATCCATTGAAGCTTCCTTTCATCAAGACCTCTTGGGTTAGTAAGTCCCAACTCGTTTTCTTCATTTTCCATCATTATTTATTGGATTACTAAGCTTAAATCATGTAATTTATGGGTAAAAAATTGGGGGAAATGGGTAAAACTAGGGCTTTTACTTTTTCTTGATTTAGACCTCGTTTTGGGGTCTAATTTGAGAATAAATAATATATTCGGGCTCGTGGGTGAATAGGGGATTTGATTTTGGTCCGAACCTCGTGTTTTGACCAAGCGGGCCCAGGAGCGATTTTGGGATTTTTGGGAAGAAAGCTTGGAAACCTATAATTAGACATTGGGTTTGATTTGTTTAGCATATATTGATATTATGAAGTCATTATTGTATAAATTTGATTGAGTTGGAGCCTAATTCGAGAGGGAAAGCGGTTGTTGTGGATTGATTTGGCCGTGGAAGTCGAGGTAAGTGTTTGGTCTAACCTTAGCTTGAAGGATTAGGAGTTGAGACTTGTTTCTACTTGTTAATTGTCGAGTACGGTGTATAGGCATGGTGATGAGTATCTATACATTGGTGTCTAGCATGCCCGTGAGTCCTTATAATGCGATTATCATGATTTTGTTGTAATTTCCGTGCTTATTTGAGGATTTCTATATGTTGTAAAGAACATATGAAAGACATTATGTTCATTTGACTTCGAGGAGCATTGGCTCGAGTTGTGATACGAATTTTGAAGGTATATGAAATGATCTGTTTCTTTGGAGCGTTGGCTCAAATGATAAAGTGAATTATAAAGTAAGAAATGAAAGAAAGAGAAAGAGTTATTGGTTATTCCCTTGCCGGGACGTTTCGTTGATTTTGTTGGTTTTCTCCTTTGTCGGGATATTGAGTTTATTGATATTGTTCCCTTGCCGGGATTTAACTATTTTATTGTATTCCCTTGCCGGGATTTCCTCCACTATTTGTTTACTTCCTTGCCCCTTATTTGTGACTGTTGTTTGGATGAGGTAGAGTGATATATATATATGGATCGGGTTGCACGCCGCAACAATAATAAATGTGGATCAGGTTGCACGCTGCAACAATGATAAATGTGGATCGGGTTGCACGCCGCAATAATGCTAAATGTATGGGTTGGGTTGCACGCCGTAACAGTAAAATTTGAGGGTTGGGTTGCACGCCGCAACAATGCTAGATGATACGGATCAGGTTGCACGCAGCAACAATGACATTGTGGATCGGATTGCATGCCGCAACAGCATTGATATATATTTGGATCGGGTTGTGCGCCGCAACAATTGCTGATTCAAGTGTGTTTATTTCGAATATTTGTTTCGTAATTCGCTGTAAATTCTCTTAGTTGCTTCTATCTTTATATTGAGATTTCCTGTGCTATACTATACTCTGTGCTATTTTGCACAGATTTAAGTTTTGGACAGCAGCAGCAGTAATGTGGGAGCAGGCTTTCAGTTCAGCGAGACACCGAGGTAGCCTTGCAGGCGTCCACAGGCCCGACATCTCCTCTATTCCTACTCTAGAATGTCATCTCATTGTCTTCGAGATAAACAGATTTATGTTTCTTTCAGACTTTGTCTTTATTATTCTTAGATGTTCGTGAGTATATGACTCTAGCTCTTGTGTAGAGATTCATGTTGGAATTTAGTATTTTGTTTAGCTATTTAAATTCAAGACTTCCACTTATGATGTAATTTCCGTTGCTTTTATCTTAAATGCTATTAATTATTAAGAAGGAAAATGTGTTTACTAAAAAGGTAATTGACGTTTGGCTTGCCTATCTCTTAATAGTAGGCGCCATCACGACTCCCGAGAGTGGAAAATTCGGGTCGTGACACGTTTGGACTTCAAAAAACTAGTTTGCACCAGAGATTCTAGATAAGGAGGTTCATTTGACTCGGGGAGAAGGTGTTAGGCATTCTCCGAGTCCCGTGAAAGTCATGGTTGCATACCCGATTTAGTTGACTTTTTAGAATATTCTAATTAAGGTAAAACACACAGAGAAAATAAGCAAATAAGCGGCTCGATATTGTTCCCCGCCTAAATAAAGAAAATAATATAAGAGAAAAAATAAATAATAAAAAAAGGACAAAATACTATACTTCCATCATGAATATTGTCCTGTACTTGGCCTTCATTTTCATGTACTTCGGGACATTCCCCGGATTATATAATAACCAACAGGGAACAAAATCTTGCCTTGAAATTTTTTAAAAAAAATCTTAAGGCTTGCCTACCCAGGTGTTGACGGCCTAAACATGAATGTACTAGGTGCATTAGTTAACCCGAAATGCATCACTAGCCATTCATTCAATCCATATTTATTTTTAAAGGCAGTTTTCCACTCATCTCCAGGATTCATTCTAATTTGGTGATATCCACTCTTCAAATCAATTTCAGAGAATATTTGAGATCCGTGCAATTGATCAAAGCATATCATCTAAACGAGGAATAGGACATGATAGTTTGTATGAGTCCACCAAACAGTAGAGTACCTGGTCCTCTATCAGGTTGTACTGAGAATGAAAATTAAATAGTAAGTAAATCAGACACGGGATTTTTACGTGGAAAGATCCCAATTCAAGGGGACAAAAACCACGACCTACACTTGTAGGCTTTCAACTTCACTAACTTGTAAACACCTATTACAAGCCACTTTGTAATGACTCCATTACAAAGAATTCAACTCAACTAACTTGTGATACTCTTACCACAAGCCACTTTGTCACTCTCTAGTTACAAAGACTTTCACTTATGACTAAACCTAGACACAACATAAACTCAGAGAGTTTACGGATTTTACAAGAGAGTTCTTAATCAATGTTTCTGGCTAAGCAGTTTAGGAGATACAATAAGAACAATCAGAAAGTTATAACTCAATAAAGGAAAACAAAATACTAACTTTATGAACTGGTCCGTAGTAGCGTTTAACTTTGTTCTTCAAGCTTTTGAGAATTTAGTTCATAGTTTTGCAAAAGGCTTGAATAGATCAGATCAAGTATTCAAGTTATGTTTTGATATAAACTCCTTGTCGATACACCTTGATAACATCACTTGAAATGATGTAAGCACTTTAGTTGGTCAAAAGATAAGTGGCCACCGGAAACAGTGTAGTGCAGGTAGAAACAGTGCAGGCAGTCATGTCGCTTCCAGCTGTGTCCAATTGACTTCATACTACTATGAGGGAACCACAAAGGTATCAAGTCCTTGTTTGGTTCTCTATCTCCTGAAGCTATAGCAGTTCACATTTAGCTAGAATCCGTTAACTTACAGTGTAGCCCAAGTATGTCAGGTTCTCTATTTGGTCCTTGATAGTAAGTTTGTCAGATCATCAAAATATAAGGCAAAAACATTGAAAACCTATCAATCTCCCCCTTTTTGATGATGACAAACTTAAACATTGATAACGTGTGTTTAGAGCGAGGAGAACCAGATAAAGTAACAAGAGATCACAAGTTCCCCTTGATTTTATGACTTCCTTTTTGAAGATTGTAAATTCTATCATTTTATCTATACACTTATCTATTTATTCCCCATTTTGGCATCATTAAAAAGACACAAGCAATCAAGCATCATAAAGAAGTCTAGCCAAGCTAACTCGTACCACATATGTGCACACAACATGATATAGAAGAGAATCATAGAATTCAAGCAATGAGATAGCAAAAGATGATAGATTTTATATAGATAGAAATATATGCCTTTGCTTAAAAAGCAAAGACAACATTGGATTGTTAAAAACAGGAGTAGTACTATTTCATTCTAACCACATCAAAAAAAAATAAAACAAAATATCTACAAAAGACTTAAGAGAACATTCCAGAAACTAGTCACTCAAAGTGTACTTAGGGGGCACTAGGAGTATAGGGCTTGGAGGCTGCAGCAGTGTTTGAAGAACTAGGTCTATTCGGGTATTGACCGGCTTTTGCTCATTGAGCAGTTCTGCTTTCAGGTTCTCTACTTGCGCTCTGAGATCAGCATTCTCTTTTGTCAAACGAGCTACTTCATCATTTAACACCGAAACCCCTTGGGCTTGCTGACCTTCCAGGATAGCATTCCTAGCCTTCAACCGGAGAATCTCCTCAGTTGCACTATTTTGAGCATTAATGATATGTGAGACGGTTGATGTATTTCCTACCCTTCCCCCATTCTTTTCTATGCACTCACATTTTTCCAACGTCGTCTGTGAGAAAGTCTGCTTCTTAGTTCCTACCTTGCCTTGCCCTAGCAGCACCTCGACGAATTTAAATATTCGCGAAAGCAGAAACCCATAAGGAAGGCCATGATTACCATACTTGAAGGTTGCTACTTTTTACATGTGTTCAATCATAATAGCAGGTAGGCTTACAGGAGTAAAGCTATCCAGTTGCTCCATCAAAAACCGGTCAGACTTAGAATTCATGGACCTCATCTCAGCACGAGGCAATAGGACTTTGTTTACCAATTCGAAAAGAAGTTGATAGATAGGAAGTAATTCCTTCTTGTGGATCTGGTCCCTCTTTTGGTTTGCATTGTCCTTTACCACGACATTTCAGAAATTATACTGACACGTATATTTCACACTAGACACACCAACTATAGGGACTTTAAGAGTTTCCCCAAGCAACTTTACATCGAACACTATATCTACTCCATTCACCAAAGCACAAATGTGGTCAGTCTCAACTTGAAAGAGGCTAGCAAAGAAGCTTTGAACCTCATCCTCATACACCTTAGGTACATCTATTTGGAATAAATTCCCCCATCGTTGAAACTCAACTGTTTCAAGAACTTGTCGCATACCAGTCATCTCAGAGATTGTTGGGTCAAACGTATGACCCAGCAAAACCTTTTAGTGCCTCAGGCGTTCTGAAACAAAATTGCATTCACTCCTCTGCCTCTTCACAGAACCAGGTGCCTGAATAGTTTCAGACTTTCGTTTACTGGACTTCCCACCACTTGATTTCTCTTTTCCCTTGGACTTGACCAACACATCCTCATCTTCCTTCAACTTGGAACTAGGGGTTGAAACTTTCTCTACTGAAGCAGGTGTAAGCACGTGATTTTTTCCCTATATCAAATACTCCTACAAAATCCAAGAAAATAGATTTTTTTCTTAGTTATTTACCATTTTTAGGAATTTTTATAGATTTCTATTAATTGTTTGCATTTTTCTTGCATGCTTAAGTTTTATTTAAAATACAAAAAATAGCATGCATTACATTTAGAATTTATTTTGCATTTTTAGAATTAGCTAGTAATTACTTGTTTTATAAAAAAAATTTGAAAATCACCAAAAAATACTTCATTTTACACTTTTGCCTTTTATTTTTAGGCTATTGATTTTTCTCTTTTAATTTAGAATTAAATAGCTTTTATGATTTTATAATTAGTTTAATTTTATATTTCTTATATAATCTAGGATTTTAATTTTAGGATTTTTAATTAAAAAAAAAGAAGAAAGAAAATAAAATAGTTAAAATTGAAAGGAGTTTGTTAAATTTGGAATTGGGCCAATTTAGCCAAAACCGGCCCAAAACTACCCAAATTTTGCCTTAGGAGAGGAAATTGACCCAACCCGCCTAGCCCATAACCTAATCCCTTCCCTATTAAAAAGATTGAAGGCATCATATGAGAGGGGACACGCGAAGAACGTGAACAGACCCTCCCATTTTCCATAACTGAGCAGCACCCATAATTGCGCCAAGCGACAAGCGCGCATGTGCCTCTGTCGCCCCACCGATGCCTCTCGCAAGCACCCAGTGGCTGGCCAATGACAACTGCGCCGCGCGCCCTGACAATGCCGCACGCGCACATCCTGATGCCTTGTCGGCGCCCAGCGGCAGGCCCATTCCAACAGCGCCTCGCGCCCAGACCCTGATGCCAAGCACCAGCGCCCAGCCTCAGGCAAACATATCAAGTGTCGCGCGCACTACCAGTACCGCGCGCGCAGACCCTGTCCCGCAAGACCAAGTTGCTGCCATCGAACTTGTTTGTACATTATAATAAACAAAGTCCTCTTCATTGTATTGTTTTAGGCTAGTTTACGTCATTTTCATTCAGTGTGCTTTTACAGCATTCATAGGGCTAGTCTTGTAACTTTGGTTTATTTTTTTTAAGCATTATTAGGGGGTACCAAGCATTCAAAATATTTTCAGCAATCAATTCTCTGTACTAGTGTCTCTACCCCTCGACACCGCATTTTATAATCATCATCATCATTCAAAACCCAATTCACTCTCAAGCTTCCGAAATTGCCATTGACATTGGTTTTTCCCGCACGGCACTGACGCTCTAGTCTAGCGTGTGGCGGGGACCTCATTGGCAGACGGCAACCGCACTGACATCGGTTACCATGCCTTACGTTGCCCTTCCAAAGAACATCAGGAAGGCGCCGCGTAACAGTAAGCACGTGATTTTTTCCCTATATCAAATACTCCTACAAAATCCAAGAAAATAGATTTTTTTCTTAGTTATTTGCCATTTTTAGGAATTTTTATAGATTTTTATTAATTGTTTGCATTTTTCTTGCATGCTTAATTTTTATTTAAAATACAAAAAATAGCATGCATTACATTTAGAATTTCTTTTACATTTTTAGAATTAGCTAGTAATTACTTGTTTTATAAAAAAAAATTAAAAATCACCAAAAAATACTTCATTTTACACTTTTGCCTTTCATTTTTAGGTTATTGATTTTTCTCTTTTAATTTAGAATTAAATAGCTTATGATTTCATAATTAGTTAATTAGTTTAATTTTATATTTTTTAGATAATCTAGGATTTTTAATTAAAAAAAAGAAGAAAGAAAATAAAATAGTTAAAATTGAAAGGAGTTTGTTAAATTCGGAATTGGGCCAATTTAGCCAAAAACGGCCCAAAACTACCCAAATTTTGCCCCAGCCCAGCAAATTGACCCAACCCGCCTAGCCCATAACCTAATCCCTTCCCCATTAAAAATATTGAAGGCATCATATGAGAGGGGACACGCGAAGAACGTGAACAGACCCTCCCATTTTTCATAACTGAGCAGCACCCATAACCCTCTTCTTCTTCAACAACAAAGAGACCTAACACCCCCTGGAGATCCGCGGCAAAAGACACGAGGAGACTTTCCTCTCCTCTGGATGTCGATCTTCTTCATCAAATTAACAGCGGCTAAAAAAACCATCCAGCGTTCCTTTTTTTTTTCTCCATTCAAAAAACCAGAGAAATCTCACTCTCTCCTATCCATGACTTGAGCAGCCCGGAAAGAGAGCTTGAAGCTCGAAAAGTTGAGATTCAGAAACCAAAAAACTAGAGAATGAACCCTGAAACGAAGAAGAAAAGCAATACAATTCTATGTTGTATTTGTCACTCAAAAAAAGAAATTCAAAAGTGTTAGCTGTGTTGAAGCTACAGTCCCTCTCGCATTTCTGTTTTTTTCTTAAGCGGATTCAATGGTGATCTACTGGTTGTTCGTCGCTGATTTTGGCTAGGTCATGTAGCTGAGCTTCGTAGTTTCTTCTTCGCTTTTGTTTGATTCACATTTTTGCTTGTTCGCTGATGTCCAGGTATCATTGCCTTCAAATCGGTATTTCAGCCTAATGCGAATTTATGGAGTTGTTGGAATTGGTTACTAGCTCTTCTTTGTTTAATTGCTTTGTTAAGTGTTTAAATCTGAATATTTGATATTTGATTGTTATCTTATTCAACGTTGTTCTTTACTTAAGATGAATGAATCTGAAGATTTAAATGGATATTTCTAAAATTAACTAAATCAGCCAATGAGTTCCTACCATATCTCTAGGCAAGCTTTAATGTGTTAGCTTTGGTAGATATAAGAATTTGATGTGTTCAACGAAAACTAAATGTTTGTATTTCCACTCATCTGATGAAGTGATTTATCTTTGAACTATGGCATAAATCTAGGCTGCTTCATTTTTATAAGATCTGTGTATGGTTCCTTTTATCCTAGATAATGTTAAAGCAGTAAGTTGACGGATTTGGTTGCTCGTTGGTCAAATTTATTCACTTTAAAAGCTGGACTTGAAATCTTTTATTTGTTTTTTTTACTCTAATAGATCTAGTGTGTTTGAAAGCTAAATTAGTTTGGAATTATGATTTCTTTTTTATGCTGCAATGAATGCTCCTCTTAGATTTGGGTCTATTAATAATTTGAGTATAGAATATAGAATCAGCGGTCTGTTAATAATGCTTGTGAGCATCTCTTAGTTGAGCTTTATAAGTTGTAATCCATGTTTAAGATTCCATCTGGTATTTGGATAAGAATTTAACAGGCTAACCAAGATTCGGCCCAACCATTCTTCAAAAAATGAAGAAAGAACATTAGAAAATTATTGCAGACTCATCTTTGAGCAGTGAATATTGAAATGGAGTGTTGGTCTTTCCTTTTGGTATGTGAACAAGCGGTTAACTTCAAGACAAGCAAATGCTGAGTTGTACACTTATTTGATGTTGTTCTGTATTTTGTATATCCATATATTATGGCCCTCAATTAATTAATTTCAACTCTTTAGAAATCGAGGTGTGCCATTAGTTGAATTCTCTATGGTCCTCGCAAACCTTGGTATTAACTTGAAAGTTCGTAATTGCTTTAGGTGCGCTATTTTTAAAAATTACTTTCCTAAACTCGGGTGTACATTTCATGTGACCCAAATCCAAATCCAGAAACGTTGAATAAAATGTGTCTCGGATCCGGGTGCATTTCATGTGACGTGATCCAAAAACATATTTTAAACAACGTTCAATTTCCTTAAAATTAATTAAAAGCGACAAATAATTTTAAACTTGCACTATAGGATGACATGTATTAAAATCAGATATTTAGCCATTTATAATAGTTTAAGCGAACGTGCTAGAACCACGGGATCAGGGGGTGCCTAACACCTTCCCCCGGATCAACAAAATTCCTTATTCAGAATTTCTGGTTCGCAGACTCCATTCGGAAAGTCGAAAATTTTCCTCGATTTGGGATTCAAGATAAACTGGTGACTTGGGACACAAAAAGCCAAACCCATCCCAAGTGGCAACTCTAAAAATCAAATAAATAATCCCATTTCGAATAATGTCACTTTAAATGGAAAAACTCCCGTATACATTATCCTTCGGGGTAGGTGTGTAAAAAAGGATGTGTGACAGCTCTGGCGACTCTGCTGGGGATGACGAACCCAGAACTTCGGTTCAGGGTTCAAGAATTCGAGCTTAAAATGACTGTTATATTTGGCTTTATCTGATTTTCCTACTAGATGTACTAAATGCTTTACCGCTTTGATATTTTGTGAATTGTATATATAAATTGTTGCGAAACCCTTCATCTCTCTGAGTCTTCTACATCATGGAGAAGGGTGCACTTCGTGTGAATTCTCTTCTGTTTATAGTCTTATCCCATTTAGAATGAGATTCGAATAAGTTGCTAAGCCGGCGGAGCTTCTGTATCCCCGGTATGCTACCCTCCCCCCCCCCCGGCTCGAGTTGTCCACTCGGGTAAGCCAGGTCTAGAACAATAAACCCAGGGCTTAACCTAGTATAACAAAGCCTCATGTCGGATCCCCAGTAGGAACGTTTGTTTGTATCATGTGCATTTGACTTAGGGGACTCAACATAGGGGTTGGGTCTGTCTAGGACAGGTGTACCCAAAATGAAAAGACCCTCCTGATGCATCTTACGTGCTACTTGCATATTTGTCTGTTCAAGCTTGCATGACTGGCTTCTAGAATAGAGGAAGAAAATCAAAAAAAAAAAAACTAAGAGTGAGGTAGGTATTAGAAAATTCTGAAACTCTACCGAAATTCTGGAAAAAAAAAAAGTAAAAAGAAAAAGTCCTTTCAAAATGAGCCAAAATTTTCAAGTGCCATGTTTCCCGTGTTCCGTCACATCTGATCGAACTACGCGGGTCTGATTCTCACCGGATGTGAGATACGTAGGCAAACCTCATTGGTTCCGACCCCAATTTTCAAAAAAATCCAAAAATATTTTCTTTTAGTTCTTTCTTTAAAAAAATTCTTAGAAAATTCAAAAAAAAGAAGAGTAAAAGTAGTTTTTAAACTAAAAAAAAATAATTTCTTTCTTTTTAATGTCTTTCATACGAAAAAAGAAAAATTAATAAAAACCAAAATCCAAAAATACGAGTTTTCTTCATTTTGAGGTATTTTTCCCAAAATCAGAAACAAAAATCTAAAAAAAATACTCCTTAGATGTCTTTCTTTCATAAGTGTCAACAAAAAAAAAATTGAAAACTTGAAGTCCAAAAAATATTTTTGCTTTTCTTTAGAAGTACTTTTGTAAATAAATAAAAACTCAGAAATCCAAAAATATTTTCTTGATAGTCCCTCTTTCAAAAATTTAGAGGCAACTTCCAAAATCCAAAAATATTTTCTTTCTTCCTTAGAAAAAGACAAAACAAATGAAAATTCAAATAAAAAAATATTTTTTTTACTTTCAAAATTCCCAAAGTTCGAATCAAAAGAAAAGAAATTTTTAGAAGTCTTTTTTTTCAAAAAATAAAAGAAAAACCAACAAAAATAATCCCTTCTCTTCTATTAAAGCATTTTTTTTAGAAATTTCCAAAAGAAAAAAAAATAATTTTTTCTTTTACCTTAAAGCTTCATGGTCTGAGTTTTATAAGAAGAAAAAAAAGAGTTAGTTTACTCAATTCTCAATCTTCCCGAACTATGCAAGATCTGATTCATGCAGGGTCATGATACGTAGGCAATCCCCATTGGATTCGATCATAGCCATAAAATTAATTGAGTGATAAAATAAGCTAAAAAAAACTTGATTGGAAAAGAAAGAAAAGAGTGGAAAAAAATTTGAAAAATGAAAAAAAAAAAGGAGCAACAAGAAAAAAGAGTAACAAACAAAAGAGAAAAAGAGAGTGCCAAAAATAAAAGAGCGACAAAAACAAGATGAAAAATCAAGAGTGATTAAAGAGAGGCAGAGATAAAAAATAAAAAATTAAAAAAAATTAAAAAAAAGAGGTGCAGATTGAAAAAAAGAGAGGGTTAATTAAGGCTGGGATGAAATATGCAACTGTGCAAACACATGGTAGAAGCGTTTAACTGTTAGGTGCATTGAATCTCAACATGTGATTTCCAATATGTTAAATATCTCAAAACTAACAAGGTTGTTTGTGTGAGAAAATTAGAAAGGTTTTGTTCAGGTGGTTGGTTTTGTTGGTATGCGGTGATGAATGCGCAACATTGCACGCGGCCACAACATTATACACAAAGTCGAGCTCCACCTCCCAGAAATGCCCATCCTTACCAAGCTCCATATAATCCCCAATCAAATATTCCTCGGTAAAATCCTCGCCCGAGAGAGTCTTTCAAAAGGAATCAGCTCACCCCTATTGGTGAATCATACTCGGGTTTGTTCCAAAAGCTAGTCAGGCGAGGTTTGCTATAGCCAGTGGCCTAAATCCGGCTGAACCTCGAGTCCCCACCGCACTGAGCTGACGCTGGATGCGAATACCACTCTGGAGCAGTGAGACATAGTACAGAGGACTGTTGGACCCTCAAAAGGGCAGTTGAGGATCTAATTGAAGCTGAAAGAATCATTTTCCCGGATGAAGAAGCTCCTGATGTGATGAACAACCTTTTGCCTGCCCACAAATACGGGCCTATAGTCGGATTGATTTGCGAAGCTGAGGAATGTGATCCGGCGCTGAAGGCCATTGCAGTCATGACCAAAACAAAAGGAAAGCCAAAAGCCGGTTTCCAAGCTTGAAAGTTCCCCATCAGATGGGAGTCTTGGTAGCCAGTCTTGCTATCCTTTCTGCGTCCAGATTATCTCAGGGTGTGATCCGGACATTTTACTTTATTGTCTTACTTTCCAATGTAAACCCTTCTATCTTCAAAACTAAAAAAAAAATCAAAAATCAAAAAAAAAATCAAATGAAATTAATATTTCATCATCCAGGAATGCCTCTTTTCTTAATCTTGTCATTTCTTATTCTTTTTTCAGTTCTGTTAAATGTAAATTTCAATAACATGACATGCTTGCGGACTTCATGCCCATATCCCAAAACATTGTCAGACTTCGAAATAATGAATCAAAAGTCGAAATTCAAAGAAGATGAGTTCGAGGAAATAAAACAAAGAGTTTGAACAACTGAAGAAAAAATTGGTTCCAGAATTGGAAAAGGGCCATACATTACAACAAGAGTACTGCCAAAAGAGTGCGTTGTACTTGGGACACATGGAAGGAAATGTCCATGAATAACAGCCAATGCAAATGCAGTCAAAAGGTACTATGTTGGATCCTCCATATAGTTCTAACATTCTCCAGTTGGGATGACGAAAGCTTTCATTCTCGCTACCCAAACACTATCAACCCTTTGCAAACTCATTTGAGCCGGTTACCTTTCTTTGATTACCCTCTTTGGAACCTGAGAGTGTTAGTGAAAAAAAAAAGATTGGTTGAAAAATGAAAAAAATGAAAATGAAAAAAAAAGAGAAAAGAAAGAGAAGTGGAAAAGGAAAAGAAAAAGAAAGAGAAAAATAACAAAACGAAATTGGAAAAAAAAAAACAAAAAGAAAAGATCTCTGAACTACGTTCGACTTGATTCCGAAAGGATATGTAGGCAACCTCTCTCTAGGGTTCAGTCACACCAAAATAAAAATCCAAAGTCCCCCAAAAAGTGAAACTGGGCAAAGTTATAATGGTTCGGCAATGATCCCGCCCAAAAGGTTCCAAAGTTGTAATTCAATCCAAATTCTTTTTACCCCAAACCTTGTTCAAGTCCTTCTGATCAATCGGCAAAGAGGTTCAAAATGGGAGGAAGGAGTTATTTGGATCTGATACAACAAAATGAGAGGAATAAAATGAGAGAGTCTTATTGGTGAAAACCCACACGGGTACCGTAAGGCGACGGTAAGCAAAGAAAATCAAAATGAGAGAGTCTTATTAATGAAAACCCACACGGGAACTATAAGGCGATGGTGAGAAGAGAAATGAGAGAGGTCAGATAGTAAAAACCTACAAAGGGCGCCACTGATTGAAAAGAAGATCCTCACAACCATCGGCATCGACAAAAATCCTGGCAAGGTCTCTCGAATTTTAAAGTAGAAGTTGTGATGAATTTCTGAGGGTCAGACGGTTTAAACAGATCAAGCATCCAGTCCAAAAGGCATGTTATATTCATTGAAGTCCGTATGTACTCCAGATAAGTCCTTCTTTCCTCTCCCCGAAAAGGATACCTCTCGTTTAAATTCATTGTCCTGTCCATTATTTCTTTTTCTTTGAATCCGTTTCGGCCTAACTCTATTCTGGATCTGAGACAAAGAAGGGATGGCAAGACTGATTTACAGGACTTTTGTTTGGCGCGAGCTAATGTGCAGAAAGGCACCCAGCCTCGTCACGGGCATCAAGTCGACCCCGACTAGCCATAGCGGCTGATGCTTTGAAATAAAAACTCTTGGAAGGAGAAAATCAAATTGAAGTGCCTATAAAAGGCAAATGAAGTTGAAAAGGTTGAGTCTCACATGGCTAACCGTCTCGACAAAGGTTTGAAAAGCCAAGGTGCCCCAAATGCTCTGAAATTGAAGTTGGAAGAAAGAAGCCAAAAATGAGAGGCCTACACAGGCGAAAAAAAGTTGGAAGAGGTTAAGTCCCACGCGACTAGCTGTTGCAGCAAAGTTTCAGGAGCCAAAAAGTTCCCCAATGTTCCGAAGAAAAGAAAAGAAAAGAAAAAGAAAAAAGAGAATCAGAAAGGAAAGTCCTACGAAGGCGAAATAAAGTAAAAATTTGAGTTCCACCGACCAACCATCATGGAAAAGTCTGGAAAAATCAGAGGTTCTCCACGGCCTGAGAGAGATCAATCTTCAGAAAATCCTGCAAGCAGCAAGTTCTCAACGGAAACTGGGCCGGGATTAAGCAATTGAGATGATCAAGGCCACAAAACCAACCACCATTTCAAACTAACCAATTGTTCTTTGTTGAAAGTTAAAACAGGTGTAGTTCAAAGCAACCGCGCAAGAATCAGGTGCAACCTAAAAGAGAAAAGAAATGAGCAAGTGCTGAAACAACTTTGCAGCAGGGAATCGACCAAAAAAAAAGAAGGGAAGTTTCTCCTCAAATTCTTTCATGCGTTCTTCTAAATAAAAAGAAAGAAAAATAAGAAGAAAAGAAAAAGAAGAAGAAAAAAAGAAGAAGAAGTGAAAATGAAAATCCCAAAATAAAAAAAATCATGGTAGCATAGGGCCCCCATTCCTTAGATATCCCGGCATAACCCGTGGATCTCTCTGGCATAACCCAAGGAGCCTTTTTTCTTTCTTATTCCGGCATAACCCGTGGATCTCCCTGGCATAACCCAAGGAGCCTTTTTCCTTTCTTATCCCGGCATAACCCGATCTCCCTGGCATAACACAAGGAGCCTTTTTTCTTTCAATCCCGGCATAACCCGTGGACCTCCCTGGCATAACCCAAGGAGCCTTTTTTCTTTCAATCCCGGCATAACCCGTGGACCTCCCTGGCATAACCCAAGGAGCCTTTTTTCTTTCAATCCCGGCATAACCCGTGGACCTCTCTGGCATAACCCAAGGAGCCTTTCTCTTTCAATCCCTACATAACCCGTGGACCTCACTGGCATAACCTAAGGAGCCTTTCTCTTTCAATCCCGGCATAACCCGCGGACCTTACTGGCATAACCCAATGAGCCTTTTTCTTTCAATCCCGGCATAACCCGCTGACCTCCTTGGCATAACCCAAGGAGCCTTTTTCTTTCAATCCCGGCATAACCCGTGGACCTCCGTGGCATAACCCAAGGAGCCTTTTTCTTTCAATCCCGGCATAACCCGTGGACCTTCCTGGCATAACCCAAGGAGCCTTTTTCTTTCAATCCCGCATAACCCGTGGACCTCCCTGGCATAACCCAAGGAGCCTTTTTCTTTCAATCCCAGCATAACCCGTGGACCTCCCTGGCATAACCCAAGGAGCCTTTTTCTTTCAATCTCGGCATAACCCATGGACATCCCTGGCATAACCCAAGGAGCCTTTTTCTTTCAATCCCGGCATAACCCGTGGGCCTCCCTGGCATAACCCAAGGAGCCTTTTTTTTCAATCCCGGCATAACCCGCGGACCTCCCTGGCATAACCCAAGGAGCCTTTTTTTTCAATCCCGGCATAACCCGTGAACCTCCCTGGCATAACCCAAGGAGCCTTTTTCTTTCAATCCCGGCATAACCCGTGGACCTCCTTTTTCCTTCAATCCCCGGCATAACCCGAGAACCTTTTTCTTTTTTGGCATAACCCGGACATTTCCCGGCATAATATGGCTTCTTTCCCAAGGAGACACAATCCTGATTCTATTGCTTAGACACGTGTCACAACTAACTCACGAAATTTTCCTAGTGAAAACAGGGGCAGAAAATTTCGTTTGTTTGTTTGTTTTGGTGTCCGAATAGGTTTTACCTCAAGGCACAGGATTCGAGATGGCCGAAAGAATGAGACTCAATCCAGAATAAAGGAAAAGAAGAAAAGAAAAAAAAGAAGTGAACTCAAAGTGTTCGAAATGGGGAAGGACGCGAAATGCTCAAAATTTGATCGAAGTCATAAGCTTCGCATGTCCCACTTTGATCCAATGCTGAAGAAAGAACCATCACCTACAGCTTGCGAGCATCAAGATTCAGATCGGGGTTTACAGCAAAATTAGCTAAGACTCAAGATCGAGCTTCAAGAGATTTATAGATAGGAATCTTGTAACTCGTAGTTGGTAGGATTAGCTAGCTTAGCATTTTATTTTCCATTTTGGTGTAATAAGGAGCTCAGCAAGCAGAAACAGTAGAAACAGCAGTGAAATCACAGTTTTCTGGTAGTCCCAGCTACCAAAACTTCCAGAACTACACTGACAAGATTCCTTTATAGCCAAGGATATGTAGGCAACCTCTGAAGCAAGGTCCGGTCAGACTTTTTTTCAAAAAATGCTTCTCATGGAGTTTCAAACGGGCAAAAATCTCTCATGTTGCTCACTTTATCTTTGCCCGAAAACTCTTCATGTTTCCGAGCAAAGAGGGGCAGCTGTAAGCACGTGATTTTTGCCCTATATCAAATACTCCTACAAAATCCAAGAAAATAAATTTTTTCTTAGTTATTTACCATTTTTAGGAATTTTTATAGATTTTTATTAATTGTTTGCATTTTTCTTGCATGCTTAAGTTTTATTTAAAATACAAAAAAATATCATGCATTACATTTAGAATTTCTTTTACATTTTTAGAATTAGCTAGTAATTATTTGTTTTATAAAAAAAATTGAAAATCACCAAAAAATACTTCATTTTACACTTTTGCCTTTTATTTTTAGGATATTGATTTTTCTCTTTTAATTTAGGATTAAATAGCTTTTATGATTTTTATAATTAGTTAATTAGTTTAATTTTACATTTTTTAGATAATATAGGATTTTAATTTTAGGATTTTTAATTTAAAAAAAAAGAAAGAAGATAAAATAGTTAAAATTGAAAGGAGTCTGTTAAGTTCGGAATTGGACTAATTTAGCCAAAACTACCCAAATTTTCCCCCAACCCAGCAAATTGACCCGACCCGCCTAGCCCATAACCTAATCCCTTTCCCATTAAAAATATTGAAGGCATCAGATGAGAGGGAACACGTGAAGAACGTGAAAATACCCTCCCATTTTTCATAACTGAGCAGTACCCATAACCCTCTTCTTCTTCAACAACAAAGAGACCTAACACCCCCTAGAGATCCGCGACAAAAGATACAAGGAGACTTTCCCCTCCTCTGGAGGTCGATCTTCTTCATCAAATTAACAACGGCTAAAATAAACCATCCAGTGTTCCTTTTTTTTCTCCATTCGAAAAACCAGAGAAATCTCACTCTCTCTTATCCATGACTTGATCAGCCCGGTAAGAGAGCTTGAAGCTCGAAAAGTTGAGATTCAGAAACCAAAAAACTAGAGAATAAACCCTGAAACAAAGAAGAAAATAATAGAATTCTATGTTGTATTTGTCACTCAAAAAAAATTCAAAAGTGTTAGCTGTGTTGAAGCTACAGTCCCTCTCGCATTTCTAGTTTTTTCTTAAGCGGATTCAATGGTGATCTACTGTTTGTTCGTCGCTGATTTTGGCTGGGTCCATATAGCTGAGCTTCCTAGTTTCTTCTTCGCTTTTGTTTGATTCACGTTTTTGCTTGTTCACTGATGTCCAGGTATCGTTGCCTTCAAATCTGTATTTCAGCCTAATGCGAATTTATGGAGTTGTTGGAATTAGTTACTAGCTCTTCTTCGTTTAATTGCTTTATTAATTGTTTGAATCTGAATATCTGATTTTTGATTGTCTGCTTATTATCTTATTCAACGTTGTTCTTTACTTAAGATGAATGAATCTGAAGATTTAAATGGATATTTCTAAAATTAAATAAATCAGCCAATGAGTTCCTACCACATCTCTAGGCGAGCTTTAATGTGTTAGCTTTGGTAGATATAAGAATTTGATGTGTCCAACGAAAACTAAATGTTTGTATTTCCACTCATCTGATGAAATGATTTATCTTTGAACTATGGCATAAATCTAGGCTACTTCATTTTTATAAGATCTGTGTATGGTTCCTTTTATCCTAGATAATGTTAAAGCAGTAAGTTGACGGATTTGGTTGCTCGTTGGTCAAATTTGTTCACTTTAAAAGCTGGACTTGAAATCTTTTATTTGTTTTTTTTTATTCTAATAGATCTTTTGTGTTTGAAAGCTAAATTAGTTTGGAATTATGATTTCTTGTTTATGCTGCAATGAATGCTCCTCTTAGATTTGGGCCTATTAATAATTTGAGTATAGAACATAGAATCAACGGGCTGTTAATAATGCTTGTGAGCATCTCTTAGTTGAGCTTTATAAGTAGTAATCCATGTCCAAGATTCCATCTGGTATTTGGATAAGAATTTAACAGGCTAACCAAGATTCGGCACAACCATTCTTCAAAAAATAAAGAAAGAACATTAGAAAATTATTGCAGACTCATCTTTGAGTAGTGAATATTGAAATGGAGTGCTGGTCTTTCCTTTTAGTATGTGGACAAGCGGTTAACTTCAAGACAAGCAAATGCTGAGTTGTACACTCATTTGATGTTGTTCTGTATTTTGTATATCAATATTTCCATAATCATGGCCCTCAATTAATTAATTTTAACTCTTTAGAAATCGATGTATGCCATTAGTTGAATTCTCCATGGCCCTCGCAAACCTTGGTATTAACTTGAAAGCGCGTAGTTGCTTTAGGCGCGCTATTTTTAAAAATTACTTTCCTAAACTCGGGTGTGCATTTCATGTGACCCAAATTCAAATCCCAAAACGTTGAATAAAATGTGTCGCGGATCCGGGTGCATTTCATGCAACGTGATCCAAAAATATGTTTTAAACGACGTTCAATTTCCTTAAAATTAATTAAAAGCGATAAATAATTTTAAACTTGCACTATAGGATGACATGTATTAAAATTATATATTTAGCCATTTATAATAGTTTAAGCGACCGTGCTAGAACCACGTGATCAGGGGGTGCCTACACCTTCCCCCGGGTCAACAGAATTCCTAATTCAGAATTTTTGGTTCGCAGACTCCATTTGGGAAGTCGAAATTTTCCTCGATTTGGGATTCAAAATATACCGGTGACTTGGGACACAAAAAGCCAAACCCATCCCAAGTAGAGACTCTAAAACCCAAATAAATAATCCCATTTTGAATAATGTCACTTTCAATGGAAAAACTCCCTTATACATTAACCTTTGGGGTAGGTGTGTAAAAAAGGAGGTGTGACAACAGGTTGCTTCTTTTTTTAGGACCGTTTCACCAGTGAACCGGGTTCATCTAGTGTTTCCTCTTCCACTTCTACCACACGGACCTCCTTATCACTTACGAGCACACTATCTTTCACCAACCTCCTCCTTTGCTTCTTACTACTTTTTCTGCTTTTTTGAAGGGTAGAGTCGTAGGCCACCTTAGCTTGCAACCTGGTAGTAGGTCGCTTGGTGGAAGACTCAGGAGTGGACACCACCCTTCGCTTAACTATGAATGCATCAAGAGCCAGGTTGTCTAGATCCTCCTCGTCGCTGGACCTCATCTCAGGAGCTAGAATGTCCAAAGGTGCAACATCAAATGCAGGAGAAGAACTGTCCTCGGAATGAGAACCCTGACCTGGGTCCTCCAGAGAGGGATCAGGTTCCTCATGTGAGGGCCCAGTAGTTTCTGCTAGTGCAGCATCCTCAACAGCCACTATGGCTCCTTCTTCCCCCATACCTTGTACCTCGTTTCTATGAGTAATTATCTCCTGTAGGACACCGTCAGTAGATACCACAAAAATGGTTACAACATTTTCTTCCTTAATCGGCACTACTGCCGTCACGGAATCTGCAGCAATAATGGCAGAACCCTCTACGACCTCATGGATTTGACCTTGTTCTCTACTTATTTTTTGATTAGTGGGAACCTCAAAAGATAGAGAGGATGGATCAGTACTTTTAGGGGTTTCTAAAATGGAGAGAGACGGAGAATCTGGGTAAGGTGTGATTTTAGCAGGGAGAGTAGGAGTGGTTATAAAAGACTCAGAAGGGACGAAGGACTCCATAGGTTTTTCAGTATTAGGGATGACTAACGCGGGATGTCGGAGTTCGTATCAGCCATTAAAAATATAGAGTGAAGGTGCTTTGGGAAGTTCTAATGGAGGACTTATGGTTTGTGGAGAACATAGGAGGGTTTTATTAAGAATGGATTATTATGAAGAGAGAGATAGGGACCAGTTCTGAAATGGCTATTGTGCATGGAGAAGTGAAACGTTTCAAAGGGAGATGGAACGATTTGAAGTGAAAGATGTGATAGCAGGGTCTGAAAAGGTGAATGACATGGTAGTTGTGTTTTGTACCTTTTTAAGATATGTATTAAAGAATGAACAGA
This sequence comes from Nicotiana glauca, assembly GCA_026770625.1. Lineage (NCBI taxonomy): Eukaryota > Viridiplantae > Streptophyta > Magnoliopsida > Solanales > Solanaceae > Nicotiana > Nicotiana glauca. The sequence continues at coordinate 66,815 of MU758595.1, forward strand.
ACTACTAACCTTTGATACAAGAACCAAGTTCTTGACCTGTTATTTGAAAGTATCGATCCTCTTTTATCATCCAAGCATTGCATCTACAGCTTTTACACTCATCATGCATGTTTATCTGCAATGATATTGAAGTGAGTTAGACTTGTCCAGGAAACACTTTAGCTAGTTTTATTTGAATGTGATTTTCATAGCCAAATGATGAAGAATCAAGTTCTTAATTTGGCTTTAACAGCCCCAGCTTCACTATTTTCCTTTCAAAATGTTCCCTACTTAAAGCTTTGGTAAAGATGTCTGCAATTTGGTCTTCTGTGCTATAGAACTTCATACAGATCAACCCTTTCTCCATATTGTCCCACGGAAAGTGATGCCTCACATCAATATTCTTGGTCCTTTTGTGTTGAACTGGATTCTTGGCCATGTTGAGTGCACTGGTGTCATCACATAGAAGGGGCACACTCTAAGTGAGGACCCCAAAATCCTCCAGTTACTGCTTAATCCATAGAAGTTGAGCATAGCAGGATGCTGCAGCTACATATTCTGCTTCAGCTGTTGAAAGAGCCACTGAGTTTTGCTTCATTGTGCCCTAAGAGATAAGACATGAACCTAGGATGTGAGCCATTCTAGAAGTGCTTTTACTGTCCACAAGATAACCTGCATAGTCTGCATCAGCATATCCAATAAGATTAAAACTTTCACCTAAGGGATAATAAAGGACCAGGTCCTGTGTTCCTTTAAGATATCTCAGAATTTTTTTGGCAGCCTTCAAATGATATTCCTTGGGATTTGATTGAAACCTTGCACATAGCCCCACACTGAAGACATATCAGGTCTATCGGTAATGAGATAGATAAGAGACCCAATAATGCCTCTATACATGGTTTGATTCATAGGGGATCCAGCTTCATCCATGTCCAGTCGAGTAGCCGTAGCAATGGGAGTGTCTATCATCTTTGATGCTTCTATGTCAAACTTCTTCAAGAGCTTCCTGATGTATTTTTGCTGACAAATAAATGTACCCTTTGAGGACTATTTTACTTGAAGACCCAATAAGAAATTCAGTTCCCCCATCATGCTCATTTCAAACTCACTTCCCATGAGTTTTTCAAATTCTTCACATAGAGAATCAGTTGTTGCCCCAAAAATGATATCATCAACATAGACCTAAACAATGAGTAGGTTCCTTCCCCATTTCTTTAGAAATATGGTGTTGTCAATTTTCCCTCTTTTGAAGCCATTTTTTAAGAGGAACTTTGATAGCCTTTCATACAAGCTCGAGGAGCATGTTCCTTATGGTATTTCCATGTTCATAAAGCTTGTTCCTGAATACCCACCTGGTTCCTATAGTGGTTTGATCTGAGGGTCTCGGTACTAGGTGCTAGATATTGTTCCTTTCAAACTGATGTAACTCATCTTGCATGGTTGTAATCCAATCTGCATCTTTTAGGGCTTCCTTGATATTCTTGGGTTCTATTTGGGAAGAGAAAGGCTGAGAAGGTAAGTGAATTTCTGGCTTTTGACCTGGTTTGTACTCCGAAATATAGAGGGGTAATTATGTTGTCAAGAGGATAAGAGCTTTTGTGTCTTTATTTAGACATCTAAGGCTCATTTGTAGAGAATGTGGGTACATTTAACTGGTTTTCCTTTGTTCTTCTCTCAGGAGCTAGTGGAGTGCCTTGAACTGCGTCAACCACTCTTTCTTCCGCTTGAGTGGTTGTAATTGAAGTACTCGGTTCCATTGAAGATGAGGCAATATTGTCTTCACTCAGCTCTTTTACTTGGCTCATCATATCTGCCTTTCTATTTGTTATGTCAATGACTTCACCAAGGACTAGTAAGGGTTCTCCATCTTTATCCTCTTCAGCACTCTTCTCATAGGATGGATAAGACTCATCAAAAATAACATGAACACTTTCCTCAACATATTGAGTCCGCTTATTGTATATCTTGTATGCTTTGCTTTGAGAAGAGTAGCTCAAAAATGTTCCTTCATCACTCTTGGCATAAAATTTACCAAGCTGATCCTTTCCATTATTGAGAACATAGCATTTGCACCCAAATGTTCTTAGGTGAGTCAGGTTGGGTTTCCTTCCATTCAGAAGTTATCTGATCATGCACCTGTTCACCGAGTAGCAGGCAGTGTTGACTGCTTCAGCCTATAAGTTCTTTGCAATATCACTGTCAATTAGCATTGTTCTTGCCATTTGTTCAAGAGTTCTGTTCTTCCTTTCCACTACTCCATTTTGCTGGGGGGGTTCTGGGAGCTGAGAAGTTGTGAGTGATTCCATTTTCATTGCTGAACTCATCAAATTTGGCATTATCAAATTCCGTTCCATGATTTGATCTAATGCATGTGACTCTAGATTCCACCTCCACCTGGATTTTCTTCACAAAGGCCACAAACACTTCAAAGGTTTCATCTTTGGTTCTAAGAAACAGAGTACGTGTGAATCTGGAGTAGTCATCCACTATCACAAAAATGTATATTTTTCCTCCCCTTCTTTGCACTTTCATAGGACCACATAGGTCCATATGTAGAAGCTCGAGTGGCTTTGAGGTGCTCACATCCCTTTTAGACTTAAAAGAGGACTTCACATGTTTTCCTCTATCACAGGCATCACAAACTTTTCATACCTTGAACTTTGACATGGGAAGACCATGGACCAGGTCCTTCTGAATTAATTTGTTCAGAAGAGAGAAGCTTGCGTGCCCCAATATTTTGTTCCAGAAGCATCATCATCAACAACTTTCAGACAACTCAAATCACCACTTTGTAAGGACTCAAAATCAGCAACATAAATGTTCTTGTATCTCTTGGCCACAAGTACCACTTCACCAGTTACCAGATTAGTAACTGTACGTATCTTGGACAAGAATTTCACCTTGTTATCTTTATCACAGATCTGAGAGACACTCAAGAAACTATACTTAAGACCATTGACATAGTACACATTTTCAATAGAATGAGTGAGCGACTTCACGACTTTTCCAACTCCAAGAATGTATCCCTTTTTCCTATTGCCAAAGGATACACTCCCTCCTTGCAGGGCGTTTAGTCAAAGAAAGTCCATGGTGTTCCTAGTCATATGCTTTGAACATCCATTATCCATGAACCATTATTGACCGCTTATTTTCACTATTCTATGCACAAGAAGATCAAGAGTTAGTTTAGGAACCAAAGCAAGTTTGGGTCCCTTGTAATAGGCAAGAGGATGAATAAGAGCTCTCTTAGTCCATGCAGGTAATATGCATTTTTTGTGAATGGAACCTGGTCCCCTTTTAGTAGTTACATTTTCAGCAACCATTTTGTTTTTCTGAGTGAACTGGACCCTGGCTTGACAATTTTCCTTGAAATGTCCATTGTTCCCACAGTGGGTACACAGCCAGTATTCAGGTACAATCACATATTTGCTATGTGGGTTGTAAGGGGTTTTCTCCCTATGGAAACCTATTCCCTGCCTGTTTCCACCATTATTAGTGTACATGGAAGTGATAGTTTCTGAGGACCAGGTCCACTTTAGGGCCTTTTGAAGATCATTTTTTACTTTTTCCACTTCAGTTTGGAGGTGCTCGTTTTTCTCAGTTTCAACACACATCCTAGTTCTCACAGTTTCAACTCGTTTTCAAGCCTAATATGTTCCTCATTGGCTATCTCTTTTCCTTTTCTAGTATTTCCAGGTCTAGACTTAGTTCCTAGTCCCTCCATTATTTCCCTCAGGTCTGCACTTTCTGCCAAGAGATCATCTCTTTCATGCTCTAAGTTGGCAATCTGTTAGGTCAAGATATCTTTTTCTTTCTTCAAATTACAAATGGTTTCCTTCAGATCCACTACACACGATACCAGATCATCTCTAGTTTTATCAGCTTCCCTTACTTCTAAGATCAAGTCATCCTTATCCTCCACAAGGTTCTGATAGGCATCAATCAATACATTAGCAAAAGACATAAGTTTCTTAGGAGAGTAGGATTTCAGATTTCTCTGAACATCTGTGAAATTTACCTCTTTTTTGTCATCATCTTCATCATCATCTGATTGGGCCATCAAAGTAAGAATTGAGTCATATTCATTTTCCTCGCTTTCAACTGCCATCATGAAACAATCGCCAGCATCAGTTTCATCTTCAGACTCACTCGAGGACTCCCCTCATGCTGCAAGAGCTTGTTTCACCACACTGTTAGTAGATCTCTTTCCTTTGAAGTCCTTGATAGGAATCAGGTTCCTCTTAGCTACTTTCTTAGGGTTGTACTTGGAATATTCTTGCTTCAGGAAAGGACAATCTTTAATGAAGCGCCTAGGCTTTCCACACTTATGACAGAGATCATACGTTTTTGGTTTGCTAGAGCTGCCCTTTTTTAGCATTTCTCCATTTCTACTGACCATCTTTTGAAATTATTTAGTTAAGTAAGCCATGTAACTGTCCTCCTCACTTGAGTCATTGCTATCAGCTTTGAGTACCAGGTTCTTTTCTTTCTTTGGTTCTCTTCTTTCACTGTCTATCTTCCTCTTCATCTCGTAGCTCTTCATATTTCCAACCAGCTCTTCTATGGTTAGCTCCTGCAAGTCCTTTGCTTCAGTAATAGCATTCACCTTGCTTTTCCAAGAGCTAGGCAGAATATTGAGGATATTCCTCACTAGCCTGTTCCTAGGAATGGTTTCACCAAGTAAGTGTAACTCATTTATGATGGAAGTGAATCTTATGTACATATCTTGAATAGATTCATCATCCTTCATCCTGGAGAGTTCATACTCGGTAGTGAGCATATCGATCTTAGATTGTTTTACTTGGGTGGTTCCCTCATGAGCTGTTTGCAAGGCTTCCCATATATCCTTAGCAGTGTCACGGGCGGAGATTCTATTGTATTCATCAAGTCCTATTCCACATACCAAAATTTTCTTGGCACAAAAATTATTATCCACAACTTTCCTATCTGCGTTGGTGTATTCTTTACTTATTTTCGGCATTGAGAATGGAAGTTCTTCAAGTACCTTTGTTAGGACGTAAGGACCGTCACATATGACATCCCTTAACTCAGAATCCTCAGCCATGACAAAGTCATGCATTCGTCTTCCATCACCCATAGTACTATCCACTGAACCTAGGTGGTTTGTATGTAGATTGTCCTTCCTCAAAGTTTGGTGGAGCAGCCATGTAGATCATTTCTAGGTGTTAACTTTTAGAAAGAACCTGCTTTGATACCAATTGATAATTTGTATGAGTCCACCAAACAGTAGAGTACCTGGTCCTCTATGAGGTTGTACTGAGAAAAATCAGACACGAGATTTTTATGTGGAAAAATCCCAACTCAAGGGGATAAAAACCACGACCTACACCTGTAGGCTTTCAACTTCACTAACTTGTAAACACCTATTACAAGCCACTTTTTAATGACTCCATTACAAAGAATTCAACTCAACTAACTTATGATACTCTTACCACAAGCCACTTTGTCACTCTTTAGTTACAAAGACTTTAACTTATGACTAAACGTAGTCACAACATAAACTCAGAGAGTTTACGGGTTTTACAAGAGAGTTCCTAATCAACGCTTCTGGCTAAGTAGTATAGAAGATACAATAAGAACAAGCACAAAGTTACAACTCAACTAAGAACAACAAAATACTAACTTTAGGAACTGGTCCTTAGTAGCGTTTAACTTTGTTTTTCAAGCTCTTGAGAATTTAGTTCATAGTTTTGCAAAAGGCTTGAATAGATCGAATCAAATATTCAAATGATGTTTTGATATAAACTCCTTGTTGATACACCTTGATGACATCACTTGAAATGATGTAAGCACTTTAGTTGGTCTAAGTGGCCACCGAAAACAGTGCAGTGCAGGCAGAAACAATGCAGGCAGTCACGTTACTTCCAGCTGTGTCCAATTGACTTCGCACTGCTATGAGGGAACCACAAAGGTATCAAGTCCTTATTTGATTCTCTATCTCCTGAAGCTATAGCAGTTCACATTTAGCTGGAATCCGTTAACTTGCATTGTAGCCCAAGTGTGTCAGGTTCCCTATCTGGTCCTTGGCAGTAAGTTTGTTAAATCATCAAAACATAAGGCAAAGACATTGAGAACCTATCAGGATGTGGATACTTTACCATTATTTTATTAATGGCATGGCAGTCAACGCACATCCTCCAAGTGACATCCTTCTTTGGAACCAAAAGCAGGGGTACAAAACAGGGACTCATGCTTTCTCTTACAAATCCCTTATCAAGCAGCACTTGTCTTTATAATTCTTTTGTTTCTTCGAGATTGCTCCTATAAGCAAGTCTATTAGAAATTTGTGATCCTGGCACAAAATCAATTTGATGATCTATTCCTCTTAAAGGTGGTAAACCTTTAGGAAGATCCTCATGAAAAATATCTTCAAATTCCTGCAAAAGGTTAGAAATAACACTAGGAAAAGAGGATGTTAGTGAATCATTACTAAGAAGAACTTCCTTATAAGTGAGCAAGATAATAGTCAGCCCCTTTTTTTTGCATAAACACTCTTTGGCTTTTGCAAGACTCACTTTTTTTCAATATTAGCCTCTTTCCTCACATTGCTTTCTTTTTTTCACTATTCCTCACCTTTTCCTTTCTCTCATTGCTGCCCTCTCTCTCCATACACCTCACTTCATATTTTTCCTCTTTTTCTTTCCCTTTAGTCTCTCGTTTTGATCCCTCCCCAGATTTCCCTATTGATTCTTTCATCTTTTTTTTATCCTTAGGAAGGAGTTAAAGGTGAAAGAATATACTTCTTACCATTATGCTCAAGAGAGTATCTATTTTTCCTCCCATCCTAAAAAGCACTCATATCATACTGCTACGGACGCTCCAACAAGATATAATAAGCTTGCATGGGTACTATATCATATAGAACTTCGTCAGCGTACCTTCCAATCTTAAAGGAGACCATTCATTATTTATTCACCTTGACCTCTCCACTATCATTGAACCATTGCAACCTATAAGGTCTAGGGTGCTTCGTCCATTCCAACCCTAGATTTTCCACCAAATATGCACTCACAACATTAGCACAACTCACATTATCAATTATCATAGAACAAATTTTATCCTTAATCCCACACTGAGTATGGAATATATTTTTCCTTTGTTCTTCATTAGAGTGACCCAAATTAACCTTCTAACCACAAAATTCACCACACTATCAGTGTACTCCATCTCTTATCCTTTTTCATTCTCTACAAAGTTTTCTTCTTGTTCTTCACTTGGTTTACTTTTTTCACTCTCATATCCCTCACCCTCTTTGATTAGAATATTTCTTCTACTTGGGCATTCATAAGCCTTATGCCCTCTCCCTTGACACTTGAACATTGAATAGAAGAAGTTGAAGTAGAAGTTTTAAGAATAAAAGGCTTACCCCCATCCTTGGATTCCAATTTGCTCCCCCCTTGTCTTCATGTAATTTAAGAGTAGGTGTCTCCTTAGATTTCGGCCATTGCTTCTTTGGAATAGTAGTTGGCCGACTTCTCCATGAGCTAGATTGTTGTCTTCTTTTGTTTTGTCTTTCTACCTTTACAGCTAATTCAACTAACTCATCTAAAGTTACATATTGTCATAATTCGACTACATCGGCTATTTTCTTATTTAAACCTTTCAAAAATCTAGTCATTGTAGCCTCCTCTTCCTCCATACAATTAGCTAGGATCATAGCCATATCCATAGTCTTAAAGTACTCATCTATCTCATAGACATATCCATAGTCTTAAAGTACTCATCTATAGACATGGACCCTTGCTTCAAAGTTTGAAGATGTTGTAGATCTCTTTGAAAGTATGATGGCACAAATCTCTTCCTCGTTACCCTCTTCATCTCAGCCTACGTAGCAACAAGTGCTTGTCCTTCTTGAAATCTGTCCCTAGAAAGCTTTTTCCACCAAATTGTTGCATAGTCAGAAAACTCAACAGCAGCAAATTTAACCTTCTTACCCTCCGAAAAGTTGTGGCAGTCAAAGATGGCTTCCGCTTTTCTCTCCCAATCAAGGTACAAGTCTGGATCCCTTGTTCCTTTGAAAGATGACATTTTCATCTTTATACTACTTATATTATCATCTTCTAGTCTTCTCCTTTGTCCCCTCCTATCTCTTCCTACCCTATCAAAATCAATATCATCATTAAAATCATTGATAGGGTTTTCTTGATTTATAATGGGAGCGGATACGTTTCTCCTAGCTTGGGGTCTAGCATTATTTCCCCTCCTAAGTTTAGCTATTCTAATATTTTGCTCAGCAATGGTGTCCCTCGTCTCTTGGAATTGCAAATTCCACCTTTCAAATTGTTGGTGCATAGCTCGCAAGGTGAAATCATTCCTTCCTTTGATTTTCGATTATTGAAGAACCCTTTGTTCATCATCACTACATGTACGAGACATCCTGAACAAAGCGATATATATCTCTCAATTTGTCATTTCCCTCTGATGTTCTCACCGCTCTTGCCTTTTTCCACTCAATACAACTTTTGGCCGTTAATCTTTAGATTTACTAATAAATATTACTAGTCACAACCCTTAGTGATTAGAATGGAGTTAGAAAAAGAAAGAAAAGTGAATGACCAAACCTAGGAAGAATAGGAATTGGTTAGTAGAAAACAAAGGAAAGAATTTTAGGAAACCCAAAACCCACAAGAATAAGGAAAGAAGTTTCCTTAATCTTCAAGAACAAGGATCCCCTCTTCTTATTTTCTTTCTTTACTTGGAAACTAAATAATACTTGAATTCTAAAAATAATAATGAGCAATAAGACTTTTTTTCGGGCTGATTTTTTTTTTGTTGTTGCTCAAGAACCTCCCAAGATTATCAAGATTATAATCATAATTAGACTATGCTCTGATACCACTTGATAACAACACAATAGGGGATTCAGAAATTATTAAAGAAAAATAAAAAAAATTAAGAAACGTGCGGAAGCTAAAATAAAATAAAGAAACGAAAAAGGACAAAAAATTGAAGATAGATTGAATTCAAGAAAGAGTTTCTTGAATTCAAAAAGTCTATTCTTGAAGTTGAATCCTAACAACAACAATTAGCTAACAAAGAACTAATCGCCTTTGGTAGAGAATTAAAAATAAGAGATAGATTGTGAAACTCGACCTTTTAGAATAACAAGAATAACAATAAGCCTAAACTTATCATCTTTCTCAAATACCTAGAAGTGATCTAAGATCTCGAAAGAGTTTAATCTTACCACCTTAAGTTGAATTTTGAAGGTTGCAAAATAAATTCAAGAGTAGCCACACACAAGAGTGCAAGAAAAATCTCACAATTTTTATTGATAATAGTTTGAATCTAAAAGCAAAGAAGATACCCCTTTATATAGGGAAGGGGTCACGAAATTCTACCTTAAAAATAAGGAAATGAAGTCCTAAACTACTTTGGACAACAAGTCCAACTACCATAGGAAAAGGTAAGACTCTAGGGAAAAAAACCAAGTCAATCTTGAAAAGTAATTCCAATAATCTTAGGAAAAGGAAAATAAAACCTTAACTACCTAGGAAAGCATCAAATATGTCCTAACAAACTAGGAAACAAAATAAGGAACTTTGACTCCTTCTCCTCTGTCTTGGCCGCCCCTCCTTGAGCTGACATAATTGGGCGCCAAGTTGGCTTCTTTGTGAGTTGATTTAGGCGCCTAATTTAGGCCCTCCTTGGCTGGTGCTTGGACCCCAATCTACCTCCTCTTGGATTTGGATTTGGACTTGGACCATAAAATGAATGTAGCACTTAGCTAAATTCTCTCCACAGTTCTTGAGCTCTTCTTCCACATAGCGTCTTCTTGATCTCCCATTGAAGCCCAACAATGTTTTCTTGCTTCTCCTTAGCTTGAGACCTTGTGAATGGCTTTCTTGGTGCTTCTAAAGCTTTATCCTTGTCTGTGGAGCTATCACAAGGATTATGGCTCAGATTGTATTATATTCCAAATTGACAACCTTCAACGAAACTCATTTTCTTTGATTTGTTTACCCTTTAACCTTCACGACACTTACTTATCGCTTGTTATAAATAGCATAAATGTCTATAACTTCAAAATTATCTTATTTCCGAGCCTACGTCAATTAACTTACGATGAAACTTTAACGTACAAAAACGCGAGATGTAAAATACCCCTCTATCTCCTTTTTGGTTCACTTATGCCCTTTGATCGTTAGGTCAATGCTGAATTAAAAATAATTATTATTCTTTTTATAAAACTTAAAAAAATATTTTACAAAATATTTTTATTTTTTAAATTAATGCACCAGTAGTCTACTAATTTAGTAAAGTCTTCTTCTTCTTCTTTGTTTTTCAGTTGTTTACAAAAAACAATTCAATTTTTTTAAAAAAATATTTTTTTTCATTTTTTTCAGTTTTTTAAAGCATTTTTTTTTAAAAAAATGAAAAAATGCAAAGACAGAAAAAATGTTTTTATTAAAATATTTTCTTTTTTAAAAACTGAAAAATTATTTTCGGTTTTGATTTCTCATTTTATTTGAAAAAACAAAATATTTTTTTTTTGAAAAAAAACTGAAAAACGAAAATAAAACGAAATGCTTATAAATTTAAAATTTGAAAAAAAATATTTTTCGAAAAAAAAAATATTTTATTGAAAATATTGTTTTTCAGTTTTTACAAAAAAAAATTCTTTAAAAAAACTGATTTTTTTTTTGTAAATAATGAATTGTTTTTTGTAAAAACTGAAAAAAAAAAAAAAGACTTTACTAAATTAGTGGTCTATCGGTGAATTAGTTTACAAAAACAAAAATATTTTGCAAAATAATTTTTTTCTAAGTTTTACAAAAAGAATAATAATTATTTTAAATTTAGCATTGACTTAATGGTCAAAGGGCATAAGTGAACCTAAAAAGTGGATGGAAGTGTATTTTTAGCCTAATAGGTGGATGAGAGATATTTTTAAATATTTTCAAATAGTTTAGGGGCATTTTGAACCATTTTCCGTTAATTAAAAAACTATATGAGGAAAAGCATTAGCATGCAAATATTAATGAAGACCCTAGCTGAGATAATCTACTCCACCATGCACGCAATGAAGTATTGTTTCTATTATTTTAAGATTCATATTATTGCTATTGTTACTGGAAATATTCTAGTTATTTTGATATACTATTAAGATTGATTATTAATTGAAACTGACATAAACTAACGTATTTGATTTGAACCATAGTACTGCCGGGATTCATATCCAAAAGAAAGCGCGACCGAAGAATTTTACATTAAGATTTTTAGATAGAAGTTTTAATCATAAATTTGGTCACTATTTAATGTGGAGATAAAATCTGAACAAAAATACTCTTAGCTGAAGCACGAAAAAAATCCAACATATTACGAAACTCCTGCGCATAAAACTTCAATACATTGTGCTGGAGTTCAAACTTCAAAGAAACCCTGTATGCAAATTTCAATATATTATGCTAGAGTTAACATACAAAATATTTTGAACTCCAACATATTATGTTGCAATTCCATATATAAAAAATTTGAATTTCAACATATTATGCTGAATTTTTTTAAAATTTTAATTAGAGTAGGATATTTTTATCCACATTTTATTACCGCGTGAAAATTAACTAAATTTTAATTAATTTTAAAACAATAGCTAATTTTCAATTAAGAATTCTAAATCAAGCTAATTTTGAATTTCACCTATAAATTTGTCATAGAAACCCCTTGTCCTCTAAATACTATTTTGCCCTAGAGTTTATTCTTAAGAGATCCGGACAATGTAGAGAATATAGAAACCATAGCTTCTGATATTTATTTTACTGTTGCGTCGGTCATGGCAATCAGCAACTACGAAAAATATATTTGAGTCCGGAACCATAATATGATTCTTTTGGACTCAAACTAAAAAAATAGGTGGAAAAAAACAAGTTATCATTCTATATATAACGTCATAATACCTGGCGCTATATATTAACGGTAACTGTACCATTAATATATAGCGCCAAATATTATAATGCTATACTGCAAAAACTGACACATAGCGCTAAAATAAATTGCGCTATATCCTTTTCCCTGCCCCACGTGCTTACTGCTTTCCCGGTACTCTTTCTTCCATTCTTCATTTTCTACTGAAGTAGATTGACCGAGAAGAAGTTCACTTAAAAGGAACTCTACCAAAGTACAGACCATGCAGTGACAGATGCACGGAATCAGAGGGTGTATGCATGCATGAATCCACTGTTTTCAATTTAGATTATATAAAATTAGAAATATATTTTTATTTTAAGTCTGCATTAGTTGTCACGGATGAATAATGGCAATGTAATATATTTCCTATCCGCTCAGTTAAATTTCTAGTAATTAATAATAGCTTTTGGCAAAACTTCTAGGAAATTAAAAGTGCTTATTTTTTAATAATTAAAAAAAGATTGTTTATTTAGAAAGTTGAAGTCTTTGATCAAATTTTTAAGGAAAAAAATGAAGCAATATTTTTGAGTATTAACAAAAGTTTATTGTATACACAAATTAAATAACACTATGAGCCTACTTGGATTGGCTTGAAAAAAGTGACTTTTAAGCACAAGTGCTTAAAAGCACTTTTTAAGTACTTGAACTTATTTTACAAATAAGTAGAGTGTTTGGATAGAAGTGCTTAAACTAAAAAAAAGCTATTGAAATGTTTGGTAAACAAGTGCTGGTAAGCACTTTTTTCTGTTAAAATGACTGAGATGCCCTAAAGCTGTCAACACTAAAAATAAGCTTAATGATGCATTTTTAATTTTAAATTAACTCAAATACAGATTAATTTGTGTATTAATTCAGTTTAAGTTATAATACTAATTAGATAAGATTATTTTAATTAATATAAAGTAATTATTAGGTAAAGCATTATTAATAATTGTAATTAAAAAATATACTTAAACTATATAAACAATCCATATAAAATTACCACAAAGTAAATAAATTAAAGTAAAGTACTTTTAAAAATGGAAGAACCACGTAAAAATTACTTTCTTACCTTCTGCTTTAATTTTTTGTTATGCAAATGAATCAAAACTGGTATCTGGTAGAGTTAGAAAACTTTTGAAGTTGAGAAACAAGTATTTCTAATTAGACTAAAATGCTCTTGAGGTTATGATACCAGTTAGGAAAAAAATGGGAAGAAAAAAAAAGGGGTTAGAGGCTTTAATAAGAGAGGGTACTTTGGTAATAATAGAAGTGTGTAAGGAATAATAGGGTAAATTACTTGGTCAAACTCAAGTAGCTTTTAAGCCCAAAAAAATAAGTTGGGATAGACCAACTTGTTGCTTTGGGCTTGTTTTTAGTTTTTTTGGCTTAAAAGCACTTGACTTTTTGTATTTGCCAAACACCAAAATAAGCTAAAAAGTGTTTTTAAACTGGTTTGATCAGCTTTTAAGCCAATACAAACACCTTCTATATCATCTAGACAACTTATTTTATCCAATTGATTGAGTCCTTTTTCCAATAAGAATAAAAGGGATATTCGCCTTATGCCACTATTGGATTATTGGCCTTTTGAATTGTTAGCATCATATATATGATAAGTGGCGTAAGCTATTCAGTTAAAGAACAACGTTAGGATTATTTATTAGCATAGTCCAACATTGCCACAGCAAGAATAAAGAATAGAAGAAAGAGTACTGGGAAAGCACGTGGGAGTAGGGAAAAGGATATAGCGCCACTTATTTTGACGCTAACCTGGGCGTATCAACTTTTATAGTATAGCGCCATAATACTTGACGCTATATATTAACGGTACAGTTACCGTTAATATATAGCGCCAGGTATTATGGCGTTATATATAGAATGGTAACTTATTTTTTTTTACCTATTTGTATAGTTTGAGTACAAAAGAATCACATTTTGATTCCGGATTCAATATATTTCACCCAATCGTATGGCTGATAGCGGCGAATAATTTACTCGGTTCCAGCAATCTATATATACTTTAGCAGAAAAAGGACAATAATAATAAAGAATGAAAAAGCAGAAAAGATTGGTATATGCTATTTTGTCCTTAGCTTAGCTAGGGTCATTGATGAATCGTTATATTGGAGAAGATTACGCCAATTATGTCCATGCTTATCCTAATATGGACCTATAGGTCTCACTGAAGTAGCCTTTAATTTATTTAGGATAAGCTTTTTCAGATGTAGTCCTTCCTCTAATCTTACGTGAACTCAAAATATTTTATCCATCGAGCTGTCATTTTATATATCGGTGAGACTGTGACTGAGTGTGCGCCTACACATCCAGACCACTTCATTGGTCTGTATACCTTTTTCTTTTTTGGCTGAACCGATGTATCTTATTGAAAGTAAAATAAAGGAGTTTAAGTAGTATCATTGGTCCATATTGAACAACTGGATTTGGATGATGTTTGTTGCTATTACGAGGCTGGGGCCCTTTTTTTTTTTGTGCAAACGATAATATTTATATATGTTAACTACTGCGTACAGAGAGTAACTTTAGTAGCCTTCCATTACAAGTGATACTAGTGCCATACGGTAGTAAGCTCAGACTAGAGGAAGATACATTAGTACTACTACTACAATTAACATACAAAATATTGTTTACACGATAGCTACTAGTAGAGCCATTTGGTGCTTGACTTATATTTACTTCCAAAAAGTGCTTCTTATCATCTTCCAAAGCTTGCTTCACAAAAAGTGGTGCAGTAATGTAGACATATGGGTTAGAAGATTGAACAAAATATTTGGCTGTCTTTGCTAGCTGATCCGCTACAATATTCTGTTCTCTGTGTGCATGTTGGACGGGCAGATTATTAAGCTGGTTGAGGAGGTACCTGCAGCCGTTCAACATATTAGCAAATGGAAGATTATCAGTTTGCAATATTGTAATAATTTATTTAGCATCTATCTCCACTTCTATGGGCTGCAAATTATATTGTAATACCAATTTAAGTCCTGTAATCAAAGTATATAATTCTGCTGATAATGTCGATCCCTTTTGGATAGCTCGTGCATACCCTAGGATCTATTCACCATTTGAATCTCGAATTGATCCTCCAATTCCATTTGCGTCTGTACCAATGGCTCCGTCTGTATTTAACTTATAGGTGTTGTGTTCAGGAGGATGCCATCCAAGATTAGGTGCACGTATTTTCTTAGGTTTATGATAATAGGCTGTTAGGTAAGTAAACTCAGTTGCTTGGTAGGTTATTAATGATACGTTAACCCTTTCCTTTGATGAATTAAAATTATTTTTATTACGAGTTAACCAAATATTCCACAGGCTTATAGGTAAGTATGTTTTGGGGTTTAACTTATAAGGAAGGATTAGTCCTTTAGAGTTAATAAGGGAGTATAGCCAACTCTTTATACCTTGTATGCCTCGTATATATGTAAGAAGATTTTTAAGGCCTAATTCCTCCGAGTAGGCAGTAGCATTTTCACAAATAAGAAAGATATGTTTAATATTTTCTTCAGCACATTGGCAGTAAGTGCAAGTGTCATTTTGAATTAAATTAATATTGATAAGATAAACTTTAGTGGGTAATCTATCGTGGTATAGAAGCCAAATAAAAGCTTTTATCTTGGGTTGAATTGGTAGCTTCCATATCCATAAGAAGTTAGAAGGATGGGTCAGTGATATTGTGATTTTATTTGCCAAATCGTGGTACATAGAATGAGAGGTAAAAGTACCTATTTGTTTTAACCCCCAGTATGAAATGTCCTGATTGTTATGAACTTGAGAAATGTAAATTTGTTGTATTGAATGAGTAATGTCCTTAGGTAGTTCAATAGGCATGTCTTTCCAATCCCAACCAGCTTCATTTAGAAAAGAAGATACTTTGATGCTCTTTTGACATAAAGGTAGTGGTTCTTGTATTAAGAAACGAATTGTAATTCCAGAATTTAACCAAGGGTCATCCCAAAAGTTAATGTGTTGGCCTGTTCCAACCTTCCATTTTAAACCTTTTTGGCATTGTTCTCATCCTTTTAATATATTTGTCCAAATCCTAAAGTATTTAAGTCTTTTTTCTAGTTAAATATTTATTAAAGAGTATCTGAGCCCATATTGCGTTAGGTGAGTTAAAGACTCAATTAGCAAGCAGTGCTGAATTTTTTATTTCAAGATGTTGAATGCCTAATCCTCCTGACTTTTTTGGAGTAGTGATGATATCCCATTTTAAAAGGTGAATTCTTTTCCTTGTAGCAGTGGTACCCCACAGAAAATTTCACTAGTATTGATTCATTTTATTAATGTCGTAATTGAAATATGAATATATTGCATAATATGGTTGGGTAAGTTATTTAGTGTCGCTTTTATGAGCGTAGCTCTTCCTGCCATCATTAGGAAGTTAGTTTTCCATCCTGCAAGTCGATTTTTAAAGTTATCTAGAAGGAATTGGAAATCCTGCTTTTTTGGTTTTCCTTGGAACATTGGAAATCTGAAGTATTTTCCAAATGATAAGCCTTCTTAGATACTAAAGGAATTCGTGACAAATTGTTTATCTGTTGGCTTGTAATTTTTAGAGAAGTAAATTTTTAATTTATCAAAGTTAATTTGTTGTCCTGAATGATGCATAAATTGATTTAATACAACAACAATTGTGTGATAGCTTTTAGTAGTAACTTTTGAGAACACGATAATATCATCAGCGAAGAATAAATGTGATAGTGCTGGTCCTTGTTTAGAAATCTTAATAGGCTGCCATTGGAGATAGTCTATAGCTGTGGAGGTCTTATGTGATAACATTTTCTTGCACATTATAAATAAGTAGGGCGATAATGGATCACCTTTCATTATTCCTCTAGTTTGTGAGAAATATTGAGTCCTGATCCATTAATAATGATTGATATGGAAGATGTAGTAATGCACGATATAATTAAGGATACCACAGGTGCATGTATGTTAAAATAGTAAAGAGTTTGTTTGATGAAAGACCATTCCAGTTGATCAAACACCTTTTCTAAATCCAACTTCAGGATCATTGCTGAAGACCTACCTTGCATTTTTTCAAGGTAATTTAAAGTTTCATGCACTATTATGGCATTGTCCGAAGCTCTTTTTTCTTGTTGAAAACTAATTTGTGTAGGTCCAATTATTTTAGTAACAATAGGCTTAAGACAATTAACAATAATTTTGGTGATAAGCTTATACAAAGTATTACAAAGACTAATAGGTCGAAATTATTGTATTGTAGAGGGATATTTTATTTTTGATATTAAACAAACTAGAGTTTTATTCAGTTCCTCAGGTATAATATTAGTGTTGAAAATTTCTTCACAAAAATGATTAACTTTTCCTCTAACTTCTGACCAATACCCTTGACAAAATTATGGGTGCAAACCATCCAGACCCGGTGCTTTATACGGTTTAAAGCTGAACATAGCTACTTTTATCTCTTCATGAATAATTGGTGCATCAACCAATTGAATGTCAGTATGAGATAGGTTACAAGTGCTAGGGTCCCAACGAGAATTAGTAGTGCTTAAATCTTTAGCAGTGAACAAAGATCTGTAGTAATTTAGGATTAAATTATGTAAATCGCATGTTTCATCTATCCAATTCTCAACTGTGTCTTTTAAAGCAGTGATTCTATTTCTATGTAGAGTGACATATGAAAAAATTTAGTGTTGGTATCCCCGTCATTTATCCAGTTAATACGAGACTTTAATTTCCAAAATTCTTCTTCAACACGTAGAAGGTTACTATAATCTAAATTTAATTGCATTTCTAAACTTTGAAGGAATAGATTAGTAGGATAACGAACTGATACTTGTATGCCTGCTACTCTAGCTAGAATTTTCCTTTTTTCTTGGAATATATTATCAAAAGTTTACTTATTCCATCTAGTTGCTACTAATTGAAATTTGCGAACAGTGTCAACCAGAGGTTGATCTTTTGACCAAACATTACGAACTAATTGTTGAAAATATGGATGTGAAGCCCACATAGTTTCAAAACGGAAAATGTTATGATGTATAACAGTTGTGGGTTCTAATGTAATCAAAAGAGGGCAGCGATCGGAATGAGTACGTGGTAAATGGTTAACTAATACTTTAGGATATAAGCTTAACCAGTCATAGTTGACTAAAAAACGATCAAGTCGTTCTAAGATTGTATATCCATGTCTACGTTTATTAGTCCAAGTATACCTACTACCCTGAAACCCTAAGTCAATTAACTTACAAGTAATAATAACTTTTTCGAAGTTATCAGATCGTTTATTATTGATAGAGAGGCCACCAAACTTTTCTTTTGATTCTAAAATTTCATTATAATCTCCCCCAATTAGCCAAGGCATAGAAATAGTGTTATGCAAATTAAGAACATTATACCAAAATATATTACTTAGTTGATAACATGGACTAGCATATATCGCAGATAAAAGCCAAGGTGGTTTATTCGGACTTACCTGGACTACACAGTGGATCTCCTACTCAGAAAGCCTCATTTCTGTGACATTGATACTAGCTTCATTCCATAACACAAGTAATCCACCTACGAGACCATTTGCTGGCACTTGTGAAATATTTGTAAAATTGAAGTCATCACGTAGCCTAGTGTGATCTTACATGTGAGTTTCAAGTAAGATGGCTAACATTGGCTTGTGATTATCAAAAAGAGATCTAAAATGCCTACGGAACTCTGGATTGTGTGACCCCCTACAATTCTATACTAGGAAATTCATGTAAGAATTAGGAGAGATTGTCTCCCACATGGGAGGTAGAACCATCAGACTGACTGCCTGAGTCATCGTATGATCCAGACTCAGGGAGAGAGGTAGTTGTAGGAGTGTAGGATAATCACCATCGCATACTTTCCTACTTCTGGATTTGTTGTTTGACGAAAATTTAGACTGTATGCTATCATTTCTGGGGGAAATTTGAGAATAAACTTTTTTTTGAACTGTTCTTCTAGGTTGTAGAGTTGAATTCCTTTTAGCCACAAAAATTATGTCCTTGTTGCCCTCATTTCTGCTAGTATCTCTGCTAATTCTTGCCTTGTTTGAGTATCACGTGCGGGAGGAGATAGTGGAGGTATGTGATGTGGACTGTCCTATGGTGTGAGGCTCTCTAATGGACTAGGGGGGCTCGCGCAGGGAGATAGAGTGTTGAAAGTGTCTAGTGCCTGAAACCAAGGGGCATACACTTGCCCCACGTGGTAAGGAGGATAAAAAGGGAGAATTTGGAAGTTTTGGTTCCATAATGGACTCATAAAAGTCAGTGGATATTGCTAGGGAGCTTGCGTTGAGGAAGATGGCTGGTTCTCTAAGAACAATGGGGTCTGTGTCGAGTACCATTGGTTTTGGCTGTAAGACTCCATTCTTATCCTCATTCCCTCTATCACTATCTCTTCTAGGTGAGTGAGATTTTGAATTAGCACCACAACTTCCTGATTGTTCAATTCCATAGTGAATACTAGAGCATAACCTGCAGACCCATCTCTAGCCAGGATTGAAGAGGGTGATCCATGGACATCTGTTGAGATGTGTAGATCATTGGTGTAGATATGTGGGGAACCTGGGTCCGTGCATGATCATCTTAGTAGATGGAAGAAGTGATTATTTGCCTGCATGTTCTCTCTAAAATTTTGGTTTCGACTGCTGTTGATGAAAGATGATCTCTGCATTGTGTGTGTTTTCAGAAGGGGGAAGTATTGGTGTAATATTTGTAAAAGGGTTTGTGATATTAGTATCAAGTGAATTAAGAGGCAGAGCTAACAAGGAAGGCTATAGTGGAATTGATTGAAAGTGGGTAAGAGTAGATGAATCACGTGAACGGTAATCATTTTGTTTGCATGGAAGAGTAGTTTCATTGCTATCAAAAATTATTGTGGCATGCAGTTGGATTAATGGGCTATTTGGTAATAAGATGGACGTGTCTAAGGATGGTGGAGCCATAGATGATAAGGCTATATGTGATCAGTCCATGTGACGAGGTGGAATATTACGTGGAGAATCTACCATACATGTAATTTGTTGATGAGGAAACATGGTACAATCATTAGAAAGTTTTAGAGGCTTAGGTTGTGTATCAGATAAGTTAGAGTTGGGTTGAGTAATTTTTTGGTTGGGCAAGTAGGGTGGCTGTAATGATGTAGATTTCAAGTGGTTAAAGGTGGGTTCCTGTTGTGTTTTTGCTGCTTTGTCTTGTGAGCCGACTTGGTTTGGGTTACTAGTCGATGGGCTAAAGTCCATATTGTCAGCTTTTGGTCTGTATTTCCCATTAAGTGGACTAAATTGATTAGAGAATTCCTTAGTGGGTTGCGTCAGCCCATCTACATTTAACACAAAAGAGCGGCCCAAAGATGGGCCTTTAGGGTTTAAAGACTTACCTGGTAGTGGGTGTGCCGGCGGTTGTTCCAGTGGTAGAGTATTGGTGGTGATGGTGTTTTGTCGTTGTTTATATGATGAGTTCATCTTTTTTTGAAAAATAACTGTTTTCCACTCTATTTCAGAAGAAGTGGATGGTTGGTTAGTTTGTGGATGTTTTGTAGTTTGAGTGGTATTTGGACAGCTCTGAATTGTATGACCTAAATGGCCACAGCTAGTGCAGAGTTTATACCCTCATATAGGAGGCCTTGCCTATGGTTTCCTATGTTTGTATGTGTTTTGAGGGGTCGTTCCAAGGGTACTTCAATGCAAATACGCGCATAACGTCTCCTTGTAGTTGTTGAAGTACATGTATCAATCTTTAAGAGTTGTCTTAATTTAGATCCAACTCGTTGTAATATTTCCACATCGTAAAATTCTGTTGGTAGTTCAGGGAGCCTTACCTAGATTGCCAAGTAGGTTAGCTGTGTTGACGATATAATAAATTTTGGTTCCCACTTACGTACTGATAAGAAGTGGTTTAGAATAAACCATGGACCTCCCTGTAGAGCTTTCAGCATGTTTTGTTCCTGTTGAAATTTGATAAGGAAGAAATCTAATCCCAGGTCAATAATAGGGAGTTCTTCTGTGGGTTTCCACATCTCTATGAGCTTGTTCTTTAATAAGTGGTGTGCAATTCTTTGTTCAAAAAGCTTGATAATTACTGAGTATTTCCAAAGCTCATATAATCACGCCTTGTCAGTTGTGGAAATTGGTATAAAAGTATCATCCTCATTTGTGCTTTGGTTGAGTTCATCAGACAAGCCAGGCTAGGTAGTGGTTGTTGATAGTTGCTTATTGATGTAGAGAAGTATTTGTTAACAAGAAGTGTTTGGAGGAAGGTTGATGGCTTGTGGTTGATGAGGTTAACATCTATTTGCATAGAAGTTAGATCGGGTGGTTCTTCGAGTTGGTTATGAGATAAAAGGTGGTTGTTAGGAGCAGTCATATTTAGGATTAGGTTGTGGTTGTTTGCACTAAAAAGTTGTGATTGTTGGTGGAGTATCTATGGCAGAAAGTTAAACGGAAGAAGAAGGAAGTTTTACATGAGAGCATTTTTTTTCTCTCTTTATCTTTTTCACTATATCTATTTAGCATATAGGTTGATGTAGAGTTTAAGTTCTAAAGGTTAGATATTTAAGTTTCTTAGTATCAATTGAACTCAATTTATCTTTAAAATCAAAAGCTTATATTTACTAATTATTGTAATTTTTTCGCAAAAAATGTTGAATTCTAATGACTACGACATTGAGAGGCTACATCCACCGTTTGATATTGATAGAAAAATTATTTTGATATCTCAAAAAAAAAAAATATTCTAAAATTATGTCTAGATATATTTTTTTAATATTTATTAATGAGTCTTTATCATAGTAATTATTTTGAATATTTTCTGTAATAGATTATTAGATAAAATTGAATTCAATTTCGATTAACCTGACTATTGAAGTACTATAGTTACGAGAAAATACGTTTCTATTTTGAAGGAAATCAAATATGACTACTTGATTAGTCTTAATGACTTTCAATTTTAAATAGCATTTTGAATAGTCTTTGAATGACTATTACATGAGATTTGTAAGTTACTATTCTGAAAGTCAAAAAAAACATTTATTTTTTATTAATGGCTTAATCTTAATGGATTTGTTTGTTGTCGTTGCTTACTAGGTTATGTCCACTTTTGGACTATATAATTCATTCTACATTCACTTTGAAAGGTAGAGAAAGTGTATGAAATAGAAAGTAAAACTCTTCTTCTAAACTGCTTTCACTGCTGGGATTTATTTTGTTTAAGCTTTGTTGTTTCTGCTCCTAATTATACTAGAAGAGCTTGTTGAATCCTTGTGACGACCCAAAGGGTCATCACCTATTTTCTCTTTTTTTTCGCGCTTCCGAGGCCTTGAAAATCTCACTTTTAGTCACCTCGATTTGTGTACGCAGTCCGGGCGCGTAGCCGGAAAGCTTAAATATTAATTCTGTGTGAAAAATGATGAATTTTGATATTAATATGATTAAAGTTGACTTTGGTCAATATTTTAGGTGAACGGATCCGGACCCGCGATTTGACGGTCCCGGAAGATCCGTAGAAAAATATGGGACTCGGGCGTACGCCCGGATTCGAAATCCGAGATCCTGAGCCTGAGAAATAAATTTTTAAGAGAAATTATTTTTTTCTAAAATTTATATGAAAATTTAAAATGAAAATGGATTAGAAAGTGTTGGTATCGGGCTCGTATTTTGGTTCCGGCGCCCGGTACAGGTATTATATGTGGTTTAAGCGCTTCTTGTGAAATTTGGTCGAAATCGGAAGTCATTTGACGTATTTCGGGCCTAAATATCTAAAAATGAAAGTTTATGAAGTTTGATGAAAAAGTGATGATTTTGAGGTTTGATTCCTCGTTTTTGATGTTATTTTGGCAATTTGATCGCACGGTTGAGTTCGTATGAGGTTGTTGAGTTAGTATGTGTGTTTGGTTAGGAGCCCCGAGGGCTCGGGAGTATTTCGAAAGTGGTTCGGGGTGTTTTGAACTTAGTAGAAAGTTGCAGAAAAATCTGATATTTTTGCTCAGGGATTTCCTTCTTCGCGATCGCACTCTCTCCCTCGCGTTCGCGTAGCTTTATGTCTTTCCTTCTTCGCGTTCGCGTTCGCGTTCGGGCCCTCGCGAACGCGTAAGGTTATTTAACGATGATGGCCCAGCATCACTTTCTTCTTCGCGTTCGCGTGCATACACCGCGATCGCAAAGCTTTGTTGTTTCCTTCCCCGCGTTCGCGTTAGGGTCCACGTGTTCGCGTAGACCAATCCCAGGACCCCAACCCTTTTTCTTCTACGCGTTTACGTCTTACCGTCCGCGTTCGCGATTCCCTTTCTGATAACCCTTCGCAAACGTGATCCCCTTCCCGCGAACATGAAGGGCAATTTTGCCCAGTGATTTTAAATACCCAAAACAAAACAGTGACGGGATTTTTCACCCAAAAACACACGAACTCATCTTCTCCACAGCCCATAGGCGATTTCTAAAGCTTTTTTTCACCAAAGCTTCTTGGATAAGTATTATTTAACTTATTTCCTTCATTTTCCTTCATCATTTATCAAATTCTTAGGCTCAAATCATGTAATCTAGGGTTGAAATTGGGGAAAATAGGTAGAGTTAGGGCTTTTCAATCTTCTTTGATTTAGACCTCGTTTTGGGGTCGAATTTGAAAATAAATTATATATTCGGGCTCGTGGGGGAATGGGAGATATGAATTTGGTCCGAACCTCGGGTTTTGACCAAGCGGGTCCGGGGTCGTTTTTGCAATTTTTGGAAGAAAGGTTGGGGAATCTATATTTAGGCATTGGGTTTGATTTGTTTAGCTATTATTGATATTATAAAGTCGTTATTTCATAGATTTGATTGAGTTGGAGCCGAATTCGAGAGGGAAAGCGGTCGTTGTGNTGTATGGTGACGAGTATCTATACACTAGTGTCGAGCATGGTCGTGAGTCCTGAATTGCTAAATTTCTAATTCTTAATTGTTGTTTATGAGGACTTGGTTGGAAATCTTTAACACTGAGCCAGTAATTGATGAGATTGAGTACTGATTTAATTGTGTTAAGAGAAATTGAATAAGTTTGGTTATAGTTGGATCTCCCTTGCCGGGATAGTTTATTATATTATCTTGTTCCCTTGCCGGGATAGTTTATTATGACATCTTTTCCCTTGCCGGGACTATATTGTGTATTATGTTGAAAGACATGATATATTGAAATGGGATCGAGTGGTACGCCTACCACACATTATATACTGAAATGGGAGCGAGTGGTACGCCTACCACGTGATATTATGAAATGGGATCGAGTGGTACGCCTACCACATGATAATATGAAATGGGATCAAGTGGTACGCCTACCACGTGATAATATAAAATGGGATCGAGTGGTACGCCTACCATGTGATATTATGAGAGATGGGATCGAGTTGCACGCTTGCAACGAGAAGAAATTGAAACAAGTGAAAGTGGTTTGTTTTCCCTTATTCTGTGTTAGAAGAAATCAGATGTAGTTCCTTTTGTTATTCCTGATATTCCGTTTTATCTGCTACCCCATAATCATGTTTCCCCCTCCCAGCTTTAATTGTTTATTTTCCCCTATTATTTTGTTATATTTGTGTGTGTATATATATATATATGCACAGGTTTGTCTGGAGTCTGGTCGTAGCCTCGTCACTACTTCGCCGGGGTTAGGCCAGGCACTTACCAGCATATGGGATCGGTTGTGTTGATGCTACACTCAGTGCATCTTTTTGCACAAATCACAATGCTGGAGCAGTAGCTTTTGGACATCAGTAGTTGATTGGGAGCTGACTTCAGTCTAGGGACATTCGAAGCAGCCTTGCTGACGTCCGCAGGCATGGAGTCCCCTTCTATTTTATTCAGTTTGTTATCGTTTGTACCGAAGCAGATAGTTTTATGTTTCATTCAAACCTTGTATTTAATATTCTCTAGACGTTCGTGAGTATTGTGACACCAGTCTTGGGTAGAGGATCATGTTATACTTTCGCATTTCTTTCAGTTAATTATATTTGAGACTTCCGCTTTATTACTAAATGCTTCATTGTTTCTAATATTGTCGACGTTCGCTAAAAGAGATAATTGATAATTGGCTTGCCTAGCTCCTATTAGTAGGCGCCATCACGACTCCCGAGGTTGGGAAATCCGGGTCGTGACAAGTTGGTATCAGAGCACTAGGTTACATAGGTCTCACAACTCACGGACAAACTCGGTAAAGTCTGAGGGATCGGTATAGAGACATCTATATTTATCCCCCTGAGGCTAGAGAGTTAGGAAAACTTCACTTTTGTTCTTTCTTGTCGTGCGATTTTATTTCTCAAATACTGATATTCTTTCTACTCTGTTCTTTCACAGATGGAGAGAACATGTGCTTCCTCTTCTACCGCGCAGCAGCCCGAGCCCCTAGCAGCAGCTCCTACGAGGGGCAGAGGGCGAGGACGAGGCCGTGCCAGAGGCCGAGGCAGGGGCAGAGCTCAGCCCTGAACAGTAGCCCCAGAGGTGGAGCCTCATGTTGATTATGACGAGGAGGTTCCATCCCCAGCAGCTTCGGTGGGCCCAGCTTAGGTCCCAAAGGGGTTCATAGCCTCCCCAGTCTTCAGGACGCTTTGGTCAGGTTGGTAGGCTTTATGGAGAGCGTCTCTCGAGCGGGTTTGCTTCCAGCAGCACCAGCCACTTCTCAGGCTGGATGAGGAGTTCAGACTCCTGTTACACGTACTCCGGAGCAGGTAGCTCCCCAGGCATAGGTTCCAGTGGTTCAGCCAGCAATGGCAGTTCAGCCGAGCATTGTGACTCAGACCGGCGATGGAACGGCTATGTCCGCAGATGCTTTGTGGAGGCTGGATAGGTTCACCAAGCTCTTCACCACCACATTCAGCGGTGCTTCTTCAGAGGGCCCCCAGGATTTCTTATATAGCTTCCATAAGGTTCTTCGGACTATGGGTATTGTGGAGACCAATGGGGTCGACTTCGCCACCTTTCGTCTATCTGGATCCGCCAAGACTTGGTGGAGGGACTATTGTTTAGTCAGGCCAGCAGGGTCGCCATCTCCGACTTGGGACCAGTTTGCAGAGTCGTTTTTGGAGATGTTTCTCCCAGTTACTCAGCGAGAGGCTCTTCGCAGGCAGTTCGAGCGCTTCCAACAGGGCTCTATGGCAGTCACTCAGTATGAGACCCGATTCATTGATCTAGCACGCCATGCTACTGTTCTACTCCCCATCGAGAGAGAGAGGGTGTGGAGGTTTATTGATGGGTTGATTCAGTTGATACATCTCCAGATGGCTATAGGAGCGGGGAGTGAGATTTCTTTTCAGGAGGCAGCCAACGCGGCCCGTAGAGTTGAGATGGCTCTTGCATGGGGAGGTGGTCATGGGTCAGACAAGAGGCCCCGTCACTCAGGCAGATTCAGTGGTACCTCGTCTGGAGGTAGAGATTCTTATGTTAGAGGCCATCCTCCTAGGCCCTTTCAGTCAGCCTTACAGGTCTCACATGGTACTTCAGGTGGTAGTGGTTCTCAGCCGCATTGTCCTGATCAACAGTCTTTCATCACCACTTCGTTATTCCCAGCGGCCGAGGGCTTGTTTCACGTGTGGCGACACGAGGCACATTGCCAGGTATTGCCCTCGAGTTTCTGACAACCCTCAGCATCAGAATTCTCGTGCTACAATTCAGGCACCGGAGGCTCCACATCTTGCCCAGCTAGCTAGAGGCGGGGGTAGAGGCCATAGAGGTGGGGGTAGAGATCATAGAGGTGGAGCTCGGACCGGTAGAGGTAGAGACCAACCAGCAGCCGATCGTCCCAGAGATATAGTTCAGGGAGGTGGGGCCCAGCCCCGGTGTTATGCTCTTCCAGCCAGGCAAAAGGCTGAGTCTTCAGATGCAGTTATTACAGGTACTATTCTGGTCTGTGATAGAGATGTTTCAGTGCTATTTGACCCTAGGTTTACGTATTCGTATGTGTCGTCATATTTTGCACCGTACCTGGTTATGCCGAGTGATGCCTTGGGTATTCCTATTTATGTATCTACACTGGTGGGTGATTCTATAGTGGTCGACCGAGTGCATCGTTCCTGTGTGGTAGTGTTTGGGGGTCTTGAGACCCGTGTTGATTTGTTGCTCTTAGACATGGTGGATTTCGACGTCATATTAGGGATGGATTGGTTGTCCCCATATCATGTTATTTTGGATTGCCATACCAAGACCGTGGCCTTGGCTTTACCAGATTTGCCTCGTTTGGAGTGGAGAGGGACCCCAGGGCATACCACTCGCAGTGTTATTTCATATGTGAAGTCTCGACGCATGGTCGAGAAGGGGTGTTTAGCTTATCTGGCGTGTGTTCGTAATTCCAGTGCAGAGGTCCCTTCTACTGATTTTGTTCCTATCGTTTGGGAGTTCCCCGAGGTTTTCCCGTTTGACTGTCGGGTATGCCGCCCGACAGGGATATTGATTTCTGCATTGATCTGGCTCCGGGCACACAACCCATTTCTATCCCGTCGTATTGCATGGCCCCGCCAGAGTTGAAAGAGTTAAAGGACTAGTTGCAGGATTTGCTAGAGAAGGGTTTTATCAGACCTAGTGTTTCTCCTTGGGGTGCGCCGGTGTTATTTGTTAAGAAAAAGGATGGTTCGATGAGGATGTGCATTGATTACCGGCAATTGAACAAAGTGACGATTAAGAACAAGTATCCACTGCCGAGGATTGACGATTTGTTCGACCA